>CAUYON010004856.1:0-52563 GCA_963573935.1 Arctocebus calabarensis | reverse complement strand
CTGAAACTGACCCCACACCTCTCACCATTAACTAAGATAGACTCTCACTGGAATAAAGACTTAAACTTAAGACATGAAACTATCAAAATTCGAGAAGAAAGTGCAGGGAAACCCTCGGGAAGGACTCGGCGTCCGTGAATATTTTATGAGGAGGACTCCCTAGGCAATTGAAACAGTATCAAAAATACACTACTGGGACCTGATCAAACTAAAAAGCTTCTGCACAGCCAAGAACATAGTAAGAATAGCAAGCAGAATGGGAGAAAATATTTGCAGGTTATGCCTCCGACAAAGGTTTAATAACTAGAATCCACAGAGAATTCAAATGTATTAGCAAGAAAAGAACAAGTGACCCCATCTCAGGGCGGGCAAAGGACTTGAAAAGAAACTTCTCTAAAGAAGACAGGCATGTGGCCTACAGACACATGAAAAAATGCTCACCATCCTTAATCATCAGAGAAATGCAAATCAAAACTACTTTGAGATATCACCTAACTCTAGTAAGATATCACCTAACTCCAGTTAGATTAGCCCACATAACAAAATCCCCAAACCAGAGATGTTGGCATGGATTTGGAGAAAAGGGAACACTTCTACACTGCTGGCAGGAATGCACACTAATACATTCCTTTTGGAAGGATGTTTGGAGGGCACTTAGAGATCTAAAAATAGACCTGCCATTCGATCCTACAATTCCTTTACTAGGTATATACCCAGAAGACCAAAAATTACATTATAACAAAGACATCTGTGCCAGAATGTTTATTGCAGCCCAATTCATAATTGCTAAGTCATGGAAGAAGCCCAAGTGCCCATCGATCCATGAATAGATTAATAAATTGTGGTGCATGTATACCATGGAATATTATGCAGCCTTAAAGAAAGATGGAGACTTTACCTCCTTCATGTTTTATGGATGGAGCTGGAACATGTTCTTCTTAGCAAAGTATCACAAGAATGGAAGAAAAAGTATCCAATGTACTCAGCCCTACTATGAAGCTAATTTTATAGGTTTCATAAGAAGGTTTTATAACACAACTATAGCACAAAAATATGGGGAAAGGGGCAAGTGAGGGGAGGGGAGAGGGGAAGTTGGGGTGAAGGGAGGGCAGGTGGGAACACACCTATGGTGCATCTTGGAAGGGTACAGGTGAAACTTACTAAATGCAGAATACAAATGTCTTCATACAATAACAAGAAAATGCCCTGAAGTCTATGTTAAACAATTTGATGAATATGAAGCCAGCACATTGTACCCCTTGATTGCACTAATGTATGCAGCTATGATTAAAAAAAAAAAGTAAATAAAAAAAAATAAAACAACAATGGCAACAACAACAACAAAAATAGCTGGGCATTGTGGCAGGCACCTGTAGTCCTAGCTACTTGGGAGGCCGAGGCAAGAGAATCACTTAAGCCCAAGAGTTGGAGGTTGCTGTGAACTGTGACGCCACAGCACTATACCAAGGGCAACATAGTGAGACTCTGTCTCAAAAAAATAAAAATAAAAATAAAAACTGTGGAGCTTGTGGCTCTCAGATTCATTTCCACCAGATGTGGGAAAACCTACAAATCTTTACAACATGAGTATACACTCCTTGCCTTCTATGGAGGCTTCTACAACCACCATTGCACTCCGAAAGACCAGCTTTATCAACGCTTTTATAAAATGTTCAGTTCAGAAAGAGGGTCCCCTAACGTAGTGATTCTCAAACTTTCCTGCACCCTAGAATCACGTGGGGTCTTGCTGCTGGGAATTCTGATCCCCTCGTGCTGGGCTGACACTGAGATTTTGAAAAGCTCCCTAAGTCTTTTCAGCATGTTTCAAAGCCTTGCAACCACAATGTTCAAGAGCCTGGCCCCCTCTGCTGTTCTGCTGCCTGTGGCACTACTCACACATAGCAGGGTCTGCAGCCTGCAGACAATTTCCCCACACTGGAACTTAGTACTCTCAACACTGAGTCTTTCAAGGCAGCATCAGGCAAGCAGATTAACTACCACATCCCTCAGCTTCAGGCTCTGACCTGGCAGACTGGTACCTGTGAGCCAAATCTGACTCGCAAATTTGTTTGTTTTGCTTGGAGAGTGTCTCCAAAAAATTTAAACTGACATTTGAAAATTGGGAGGTTTCACAAATGAAGCTTGTTGGAAGTTTCACAAATTAAGCTTGTTGGTTTGTTGGGTTCAATGTCACTCTCCAACCTGAAGAGTCTGTCTTTTGCACCTGATGACATTAAGTCTGTGAACTTTCATAAAAATACATGTGCCTTCGAGAAATTTTTCAGACACCTGGGGAATTTAAGCTAGCAATTTATAATAAATTCCTTTGACTAGCAAGATAATTTCCTAATGAAAAGAGCAGGGTTTTATCTCAGACTGTGTGTAGCAGTGAGAAGAAACCTAATAGAGAGATTTTGAAATTCTCTGGCCTCAAGGTGCAAGTTTACTTCCTTATTTTGCTCCTTTTGTTTGTTTTTAACAAATGAAAATCCTATTTTACCATTTTGCTAACTTTTATTTTGAATTTTAAACATACAAAAAAGTTGCCAGAATTGCTATGTATCCTTCACCCAGATTCACCAATTGTTAGCATTTTGTCACATTTGCTTATCATTCTCTTTTCAATACATATGCATATATGCAATTTTTTGAACCACTTGAGAGCAAACTGCAGTCAGAATATCCCTTTACTCCTAAATATTTCAGTGTGTATTTCCTAAGCTAAGGACATTTTCTTATATAACCACAGTAAAATAATCAACACAGAAAAATTTTAACACTGACACAGTAGTTTTGTTTAATTCATAGTATCTAACTCACAGTATTATTCTATATTCACCCCAATAATGTCCTATATTGTTGGACCTTATTGTTTAGGGTCTCAGTTTGTACCTGAGACTACTGACAGAATCTAATTTAAGATTATGCATTACATTAAGTTACCACATCTCTTTGATCTCCTTAACAATTCCTTATGCTTTTTTGACTTTCATGATATTCATATTTTCAAAAAGAAATAAACAATAATGGCATAGATTTAGGAATAATCTATAACGTATGCATGAATACATAATCTATAATGGATCTAATATATTATATATAATCAATACATGAGTAGACTCATGAATTCTTATGTAATAGATTCCTGAATTCTATATTCATAGATTACAGATTATGTAAGAATTCTTGAGTCTATATTAATAAATACATACAAACATAAATAAGCAATTATGGAAAGCACTTTGTTCAGTAAATGCTAAGTAATAAAAATATAGAAGGGAATGATAGAGTTGGAAAATTGCCATTTTGTAACCTATATATAGTAAAAATTGACTTAGGCAAGAATTATCCATGGATACTAATAGTAGTAGATAAAAATTTAGAGCAGAAAAAGATATTTATGAATTCAAGATTTATTGAAGTCATTTATTATTTGGAAAGTTTTATCTCCTATAAAGAAGTAAACCTGGTGGATACCACAATAACCATGTGACATATGTTAACATCAGTGGTGATGGAACAGATCTTCTTCATGTGCCTTTTGATACAATGAACTAAGGAAGACATCACTTCACCTATGTGGTATTCCTGTTTAAAAAAAAAACGTAATTGAAGGAAACAGACAAACCCAACCTGGAGGATATTCTAAGAAATATTGTGGTCTTTGCAATGACAAGCCTGCTTAAATCAGGGTTGCAGCAAAAGTTGCATTATCAAAAATACCAATAGATGTCGCTGTGGTCTTGTAATTTGTGCAAGTTTTATCTGTTTTAGTAGGGAATATAAATTCCTTTGTGGCCTGCTTTCTTTCTTTGGCTTGTTTTAGAATGAGCATATTTAGCCATTTCCTGCATATATATCCTTTGTGACGACTGGAAGTTAAATAATTGTAAAAGCAACGGAGAAGGAGGCAGCGGCTTAAACTTTGTCTGCAGGAGAAAGCTGTGTGACCCAAGTGTTTGTTTCTAGGCCTTGGTTTCCTTATGAATAAAATGAAGGGATTTAGATTGTTAGCTCTAGTCTCTTTTAGCTCTGAAAGTATGACTTTAAACTGATATTTTCTTAATTTATTTCAGGGGCCCTTACAAGATTTTTGTTCAACCCTATTGGATCCCTACTGTTTTTTCCTCTAGTGTTTTTTTTACTTGATGTTCGTTTGTAAGTTGACTCAGCTTTTTAAAAGTGAGTAAGGACAGGAATATATAGGCCTATCACAAGTAGAAACCAATTTGCTTGTTATAAATAAAGGTAACCACAAAAATAAATATAATAAAAACAACATAATGTAATTAGGTTCAAGCTAGATGGTTTTGTTTCCAAAGGTTCAGAGCCTGTGGCCTACTTACGGTAGGTTTGGAAGTGTTGAAGAGAAGGGGAAGATGGTCCTGAGACACTCCTTTCCATGTAAGCAAAGGAACTGAGACCGAACAGACCTTTTTCCCTGTGTAGTCCACACAAACAACCATGGTATTTCTTATACCGTCTGGAGTCAGTACAATGCCTTTATAAGCTGTTCTAAGTTATATGATTCTTTCTCCTCTCCTTTCCTTTCCTTTTCCTTTTCCTTTTTTTCCCTTCCTTCCTTCCTTTTTTTTTTTTTTTAATACAACCTCTTGATTCTTCAATATTTCTAATGGACCAGAAAGGCTATAATTAGAAGCCATATATTATTGTTTTCTTCAGTCTATATTTAAGTTTTTATTTTATTTCTCTATCCATTTCAATTTTGTCTTGGTTTGACTTCCCTTTAAGGTTTGTTTAAATTTGCCTTTATATTCAGTCTTCATCCATTTAAAACGCTCCCTTTTTAACAGAGGAGATGATATATACCCCTCTGCTGTCAATGTCGAAGCAATTATGTGCCACCAAATGGCTTGTGATTTGGCATCTCCTCCTGATCAAGGCTGATGATAGATAGGCTGTGGCAGAGGTCAGGAATTCTGCTCAGTACAACCTGAGGGGATTCTTCAAATTGCTTGAGCTTTACCCAAATCCCCCAGGACATAATCAGAAAACTAGTCTCCTTTAATTTTGGTGCAGAGCTTTTTTCTTCATTCTTCACAGAGATTCAGAGTGAAGATGCATAAGGCCGAATCACCTAATTGCACTCTTTACTCCCTCACATTAGCTTAGCCCTTTCCTGCTTTGTATAATGTTATAATTACTAATTTGCTGGCCACAATTAGCATAGGGGGTTTTATCAGAGAAGAAACAATTTCTTAGCTGCCCAATGTTACTAAATAATTTAAAAAGGGGGAAGACAACGAATTTCCATCAAATGTGCTTTGTTTTCTTAATGCCCATGTTGCCATTAAAGAAAACCATTATAAGGTAAAGAAATCAGGAAATTCATAAAGATCAATACACCAATTATTTCCCACATTATAAAAGTTATTTTGTTTTCATAATTTTCTTTTCTTGGTGAGGTAGATTTAATTTACCATTGGGAGTGCTTAAAGCTGAGAGATCAATTTCACTGTTCAACAAAACAGAATGCTTTTCTTCTAGCATGAAACACTGCTCCCATCTGCAGAAAGCAGACCAGAGAGATCACTTTTCAGAAAAAAATTTCATTAAAAAGGTTAATTATGAATCAATGGAAATTTTTTCTATACCAAGTTCTGCAGATCTATATTATATCCCTCCTCCACCACCCTTCCCTCAAATAAGAGAAAGAATCCATGGATTGTTTTGGTTTTTTTGGGTTTTTTCCAGTTTTCATCACTATAAGTATGCTGAAATTCAAACCAGGCCAAGTTATAAGAGATACACTAAACATACTGGTGAGAATCCAATATGAAGCATGATTATTTTCTGGTGAGAGACTTACTTGAAATTTTCTAAAGAATTCAGATTTTCTCTAACCGCATTTGTTCCTAATACTGCCTGGTGTTTATGAGTTCATGGTCTTCTTCATGTTACAGATTCTGGGGCTTCTGCCTGCAACACCCACTCTATTGTTTTATTATGTGTTGACATCAGTGCTGTGGATGATGGTGTTCTGGCACAGTCTCCTTCCAAGTCCTTCTGAATGTCACTAGTAAGTGTACTTGGGGCCTGTTTCTGGAACTACATCCCCAGGGTTGCCAATTATACTTTATCCCATTGTTCTCAAGTGTCTAGAGCCAGCAACCAAGCCAAATATTGTCTCTCCAGCACATCTATACGTATTGATTCCTATGAGAGGGGCCTAATTATATTTGTGTTTATCTTAGTACCACAACATTGAAAGAGGCTTTTAAAATTCCTTCATCTAATCTAGTGTCCCATCAGCCTTCTGTGGCTCATCTGACAGAGACAAACCAACTCTTGGCAAATTAGACAAAAACGGGTATTTAAGTTATTGGAAGTATAGCTCCTGAAATAAAAAGAAAGCAGAAGACCCAGGCTTAGGATGCTCAGGAAAGAGCAAGTAGATCTGGGGACCTAGGTGACAGGTGATGATTGGTGATGTGACCCAGCAGTGACTCTGAGGGGGTATTTGAGGATATTAGAGCTTTAAACTTCTCTGTCTCACCCCAATTTTTTGTGTGAGAAGTTAAGATTTTTTACCCTTAATGAAAAATGCTATGTAATAATAGTTTAAAGTGGTCCCCCCAGTTCTACCTTCAAACAGCCTGCCAACCCCATCCCTTCTACATGGAAATAATAAGGCTGCTTCCAAAACAACTACTAGGGGGAACCAGCCCTACCCTGCTACCCTGCAGAGAAGAGAGTCATGGGAGAGAGAGTCCATTTGGCCATCCTTGGATTATGATGTGACCACCCTTTGGACAGAATTGTCCTTTAAGTCAAAGCTGCCACATTAGGAGAGAGGTAATTATTCCCACAATGAAAATTGAGGGTTGGTCCCCAAGGAAGAAGAAATAGCATAAAACAAACAAAAAAACCCCAAATCATGTGTTGACTAACCATTCAGTGGCAGGGGCCTTGCTGACTCTTCACATAGCCTCTTAAGAAGCTGCAGTGGTTGCAAATCCTGCCTTTCCTTGAAGAGAATCAATCCAGCCTCCTATGGCTCTCCCCTGGCTATTTCAGCTGTATATCCTTGAGTTTATCCCAAGTAAATCTTTCAGATGTTTGATTCCAGCTCACAAATTTCTTCTTCTCTAGACTTTTTTGGACGGAGACTTGTTATTTGCTCTTCATGGGATGCACTTGCCCCAATTGTTTATATGGCTGACTCCTCACCTTTCAGTTTTCAGCTCAAATCTCACCTCCTTGCTCAGACCTGCTCTAAAAAATCTATGTTGAAGTCCCTATGCCCAATGCCTCTCATTAACTGCTAACCAGTTTTTCATACTCTCAATTGCAATCTGCAATTATCCCTTTTTTTTTTTTTTTTTTTAAAGACAGGTCTATTGCCCAGACTGGAGTGTAGTGGCACTCATAGTTCACTGAAATTTTGAACTTCTGGGTTCAAGTAATCTTCCTATCTTGGCCTCCCAAAGTGTTGGGATTACAGGGGTGAGCCGCTGTGCCTGGACTGCATTTTGTTTTCTTTTTTGTCTATTTCTGCCTATTTCTCTGTTAATCTTTAAGCTCCATGAGAATAGAAGCTTTCTGTATCTTTTTATTACTTTATCTACTCATTGTCTAGAATTATGCCTTTTATTTTAAAATTGCTCAATAAATATTCACTTAAATTAATTAATAGTAGGCTTTGTACAAACTTTTATTGTGATGTATTATATCATGCAGAAACATGCATGAAACTATATACATATTGCTTAAGAAATGGTTCTAAGAAAGACAGATGAATGGCTGATAAAAATGAAAAAATGCTCATCATCCGTAATCATCAGATAAATGAAAATCAAAACCACCCTGAGATATCACCCAATAAGGTTAGCCCATGTCACAAAGTCCCAAAACTGCAGATGCTGGTGCAGATGTGAAGAGAAGGGAACATTTTTATACTTTTGGTGGGACTGCAAACTCATACAGCCTCTTTGGAAAGAAATATGGAGAATCCTCAAAAATCTCAAATTAAATCTCCCATTCAACCCTGCAATCCTACTAGGCAGCTACCCAGTAGAAAAAAAAAAACTCATTTTACCATAAGGACATTTGCACAAGATTGTTTATTGCAGCTCAATTTACAGTTGCCAGGATGTGGAAAAACTTAAATGCCCATCAACTAAGGAATGGATTAACAAATTCTAGTGCATCCACACCATGGTATACTATTCAGCCATAAAAAGGTGATGACTTCACATCTTTTGTAATATCCTGGATGAGGTTGAAACACATTCTTCTTAGTAAAATATCACAAGAATGGAAAAGCAAATATCCAATGTACTCAATACCAATATGAAGCAAGTAGAAGATCCAAGGAATGCCCACACAGGAGAAAAACTCATTTCAATTCAAGTTGGGGGAAGGGGTAATGAGGGAGGAAGAGAGATTTTGGGTGCTCGCACTGAATGGACATAGGGGGGTGGCAGACTTTTTGTGTGTGGGACATAACCACAAGACGAACTCTATGTAACTAAATCAAATATTTTGACCTTGTTGGTTATATCCCAACATTAACCTGAAATAAATTTACTTTAAAAAAATTTAAAAAGAAAGAAATTATTGTAATGTGAAAATTTGTTAACTACCACCTAAGTCAAGAAATAGGATAGTACCAGCATCCCAGAAACTATCCTTGCACTAAAAGGATGCTAAAGGAATAGCATCCCTTTTTATCCACAACCCCTCTTTACCTTAAAAGTAACTATTACCTTTTCCTTAGAAGTAACTTTTGATCTTATTGGACCTTCACTTAGGTGATAATCATTTAGTTGCTTTTCTTAGTAGCCTTGTCACTTAAACACTTAGCCCTAAACCATACAGTTCAGTTTTGCCTGTATATAGAACTACATATAAATGGAATTATATTATGGCACTTACTTTTACCATTTTCAACTTCTAGCATGATGGAATAAGAAAGTTGACAAATTCTGTCTTCAAAAAGCGGTTATTAAGCTGGTCAAACACAACCACTTCAGTGCTCTGGAAACTGACGAAAAGCAGACCACAAGTTGATGGAATCTCCTGAACTTTAGGTAAGAATATCATGAGTAGTTTGTGGCATGATCTCCTGGGCTGTCCCATCCCTCCCTGACTGCCAGATCTGTTCTGGTGGTTTATCCAGGTGAACCACGTCATGAAGACCAGCGGCCTTGCTGCTGTTGCCAGAGGGGGATTCTTGATTTGGAGCATCATCACTTAAAATGGCAATCATGATGAGAAGGAGAAAAGAAGAACCACCAGCTCTAACAGCCTGAGATTATGGCCCTATTTAGGGCAACTTCCAGAGATTTACATCTGGATGTCCAGATGTAAAACAGCCATAGAGGCTTGATAACTTTTCTATGTATCCTGGGTTGACTGGAGGCCATGCTCATGTGCAGCAGAGATAAGCTTGAGGCCAGGCCACTCACACATCCCTGGCCAAGGGAACCTGCACATGTGCACAAAAAAGCCATAAGAGAACCCAGCAGACAAATCTGAGGCCAGCTTAAAAACATCCTGAGCTTGGGCGAACCTTACTAAATGCAGAATACAAATGTCTTCATATAATAACTGAGATAATGCCAAGAAGGCTATGTTAATCAGTGTGATGAAAATAGTTCAGATTGTATATGAAACCAGCACATTGTACCCCTTGATTGCACTATTGTACACAGCTATGATTTAATAATAAAGACAATAAAATAAAATTAAAATCCTGAGCTTGAATATACTCCCCTGTCTATATACAGGTTTATCAGCAAAGAATGAAAACCTCACTGGTTTAAGATATTTGAGCACAATTCCTGACTAATCTTTGCCTGAACTCTAAGCTATGCAGACACAGGGGCAATTCTTAGGCAACTAGGCTTAAAAATGAAAATAAGGGGGGAAAATGAGCAAAGTCATTAGCTGCCATGCATTGTGAGAAAGAAAGACTTTATAGATTCAGTCCAGGAAAGTTACTATTTAAAAAATACAATTCAAAGTGGCTACAGTATTATCTAAGATGTTCAGTATTCAACACAAAATTATAAGACATGTAAGGAAACCAAAAGGGTGACCATTTTTAGGGGAAAAAGGCAGTCAATGGAAACTGTCCCCATATAGATTTAGGAGATAAAAATTTCCAAGTAGGTATTATAAATGTGTTGAAAGAACTGAAGAAAACAACTTTAAACAATTATAGCAAAGTATGACAACAATTAATAGAGAATCTCGATGAAGAAATAATTATTTAAGACAAATGGATATTCTGAAGGTAAAAAGTATAAAAACTGAAAAGTTTACTAGTAGGGCTCAACAGCAGTAATGTCAGAAAAAAAGAACCATAAACTTAAAAATACAGCAGTAAATTTACCCAATCTGAAAAACAGGGAGAAAATAAGTTCAAGAGAAATGGACAATTCTTAGAAACCTGTTGGAATCATGTCAAATGTACCAAAATATGTATAATGGGAATCTCAGGTGATGAAAAAGAAAATGAAGTAAAATAAAACATTTGAAGAAATAATGCCCCCAAACTTTTCAAATTTATTGAAACTACATTAACATAGAGATCCAATAAGATCAAAAAAATCTCAAATAGAATGAACACAAAAATATTCTCAAATCAGAATTATCTGATTGAAAATTAAATACAAAGGGAAATTCTCAAAAACATCAAGAGAAAAGACAATTACTCTAATTCTCAGAAAGAATGGGGACCAAATAAATGCTAACTTAGAATTCTATTAAGCAAAATTATACTTCAAAAGTGAATGCAAAATAAACATGCACCAGAAATAAAGATTGAAAGAATTCCTTACTAGCAGACCTACCTTACAAAAATACAAAAAAAGGTCTGTCAAGCTGAAAGGAAGTGACAAGAGTGGTTCTAATCCAAAAGGATAAATGAAGACTGTCATAAATGGTAAATATGTGGGAATATGTAAAAGTCTCTAGAAATACATTTTTCTTTCAATTTCTTTAAAAGGCACAAGGTTGAAATAATACTAATAACATTTTATAGAGGTGATATATATATATATAAGTAATATAGACAACATGGTAACAGTAAGAAGGGGGAAAAGGAGATATACTGGAGCAACTTTTCTACATTTTGCCAAAACTAAGTTAGTATTATTAATATTCTCAAGTAGACTGTGATTAGTTGAAATGCATATTATAACCTCTAATACAATCACTTAGAAAATATCTAAACATTATATAGTAGAAAAAAAGGAATCAAAATGACACATAAAAGAACAGTTACTTAACACAGAAGAAGTGAATAAATGAGGAACAGAGAAAACACATGAGAGAAATAGCGCTTAGCCTAATGGCAGACAAAATCCAAACGTTATCAATACTTACATTAAATGTGATAGGACCAAACAACCCACTCAAAAGGTAAAGATTGTCAGATTAGTTGAAAAAACAAGAGTCAATAATATTTTGTCTATAAGAGAAAGATTCAAAGATACAAATAGGTTAAGGGAAAAGGATATCATGCAACATAAACCATAGAGGGTTTGGATGGCTACTTTAGTATCAGACAAAATAATCTTCAAAATAATGAATATTACCAGAAACAAAAGAGACATGTCATAGTGATAAAAGAGTTACTACATAACAATTATTATAATTATATAATTTATAACAATTATAAATTTACATGCACCAAATAATAGACCCTCAAAAATACATAAAATAAAATCTGAATGAATTAAAAGAAGAATACAGGTCAATAATAATAGCTGGAGATTTCAATACTTCATACTCAATATTGATGGAACAACCAGACAAGTTGTATGGAAGATCCAAACAATACTGTCTACTAGCCTGACTTAACATTTATAGAATAAACAACCCAATCAATGCAGAATACATACTCTTTTCAAAAGAATATGTAATATCCTCTAGGATAGATTATATATAGTAGTCAAAGAAGGAAACAAATATCCATACATTTTAAAAGATTTAAATCATCTGAAGTTTATTCTCTGACCAAACAGAATTAAATTTCTACAATAGTAGAAAATCCTGGATAGAACTCAAATATTTACAAATTATGCGACACATCTAAATAACCCATGTATCAAAAGACAAATTATAAAAATGTATTTTGAACTAAATGAGAGTAAAAGCTCAGCATATAAACATATATGGGATGCATCAAATAAATACTTTTTTCTTAAAGAGAATAAACTTTCTCCTTAAGAAACTACAGGCAGAAGGAAGGAAATAGAACAGTTAGAGCAGGGTGGCACCTGTGGCTCATTGAGTAGGGTGCCGGCCCCATATACTGAAGGTGGCGGGTTCTAACCCGGCCTTGGCCATACTGCAAAAGAGAAAAATAGCCGGGCATTGTTGCAGGCGCCTATAGTACCAGCTACTTAGGAGGCTTAGGCAAGAGAATTGCCTAAGCCCAGGAGTTGGAGGTTGCTGTGAGCTGTGTGACACCACGGTACTCTACTGAGGGCGATGAAGTGAGACTCTGTCTCTACAAAAGAAAAAAAAAGTTAGAGCAGAAATCAATGGAACAAACCTCTTCCACCCTAAATGGAAATTGGTAAAACTAAATGTTGGTTCTTTTAAAATATTAGCCAAATTGACAAATTATTAGCAAGTCTGAGGAGAAAAATAAAAGAGAGGATACAAATTGCCAAAAATCAGAGATAAAAGAATGAATATTATTACCAACCTTATGGAAACTATAATGATTATAAAGAAATATTAATGATAACTTTATTCTTAAAAATTAGGCATTTTAGATAAAAGGGACACATTCCTCCAAATTGAGGAGAAAATAGAAAATATGGATAGATCTATGAGGAGAAATGGATCACTCATGTTCATAGCAGCATTATTCTCAATTACCTTAAGGTGGAAGCAACACAAGCTTCCATTGACATATGAGCAGATAAACAGATATAGTATATACATGCAGTGGAATATTACTCAGTCTTTGAAAAGAAGGAAATTCGGGCAGCACCTGTGGCTCAAAGGAGTGAATGCTGGCCCCATATGCTGGAGGTGGTGGGTTCAAACCCAGCCCCAGCCAAAAACTGCAAAAAAAAAAAAAAAAAAAAGAGGGAAGGAAATTCGAACCCATACTATGACATAAGGAACTTTGAGGAAGTTAAGTCAGTCACAAAAAGACAAACATTATTTGATTCTGCTTACATGATGTGCCTAGAATAGTCAAATTCATAGACATAGAAAGTAGAATGTTGGCTGCCAGGGGGAACAGGGAATGGGGAGCTGTCTAATGGTTATAGAGCTTGAGTTTTGCAAGATATTTTTATAGAGATTGGTTGGATAACAATATGAATTTCCTTAACACAATTGAACTGTACACTTAAAAATGGTTAAGATAGTAAATTTTATGTTATATAATTTTACCAAAATTTTTTTATAAAGAAAAAGACAAGCCTGCTTGGAGAGCACAAGGCTTCCAATACTTGTCACTACACCCGTAAAAACATAATAAACCCCAAGGAATTTTTTAAAGTAAAAGAACTGAATTAACAATGAAACATATTTCCACAAAGAATAGTCCTGAACTAGATATTTGAGTAACTATTTAAAGAAGAAATAATACCAATCCTTCTCAATTTTTTTTCCAAATGTAGAGAAAGAGGGAATGCATTTCTGAACTTATTCTATGAAGCCAGTATTACCTTGTACCTAAAGCCAGACAAAGACCTCATGGGAAAAGAAAAGTGTAGGGTGGTGCCTGTGGCTCAAAGGAGTAGTGTTGAAAGCCAACAGCCCCCCAAAAGACTGGAGTCTGTCTCAGCCTGTCTCTGCCTTAGTCCCCAGCATACTCTTCCCTTGGGTTAATTCTGTGAACAGGTTTCAGAACAGAATGAGGAAGTTCTCTCTGAGTTCCCTGACTACCTTCCAAACAATGGTGAAAACTCCCTCAAGCAGACTTTCCCAGGTTACTGAGTGTCCCAAACTGTCTCCCAAGCTACTGAGCTTTCCAAGCTATTCCCATGCCAATCGCCAATGTAGTAGCCCCCTGAGCCAACTACCTGACTGTAACCCTGCCCCCCTCCCACAGCTAACGGCCATATTTTGCTTCTGTTATTGCTTGGCTTGCCATATAGCAACAAAAAAGGGTATAAAAGGCTGCCTGCATTTCTCTTTGAAGCCGTTTGCCCTTTGGGGCAGCAACCCACCTGCGCAGGTATAAATAAATCACCACCTAATTTGTATCTAAAATGGTGTCCATATTTTTCCTATGGGTGGCCAAAGTTACAACTGTAGGTTGCTGGTCCCATATATCAGAGGTGGTGGGTTCAAATCCAGCCCCAGCCAAAAATGCCAAAAAAAGAAAAAAAGAAAGAAAGAAAGAAAGAAAGAAAGAAAGAAAGAAAAGAAAAGTGCAGATCAATTTGTTTAGATACAAAAATTCCTAACAAAATATAGGAAAGTTGTATTTAGCAATATACCGATAGGATTATAAACTATGACAAAGTGGGATTCATCTCTGGTATATTAAGTGCATTTCTATAGGATACTATACTATGTACATGAAAGAATGGAATTTCTAGTTTATAGGGTAATGCTAGACTCCATTCCAAAGTGATTGGACATATTAGCAGCACATGAGAGTTCTTATATATATTACCAAACACTTGGCATCATCATACTTTTAAATTTTTTGCCTGTTTAATAGGAACAATTGTCTTAATCTGGTTTTATTTTGTATTTGTCTGAATTCTAATAGAGTTTAGCATTTTCTTTCTTTCTTTCTTTTTTTTTTTTTTTTTTTTGAGACAGAGTATCAAGCTGTGAGATCACATCTCACAGCAACCTCCAACTCTTGGGCTTAAGTGATTCTTTTGCCTCAGCCTCCCAAGTAGCTGGGATTACAGGTGCCTCTACAATGCCCAGGTGTCGTTGTCGTTGTTTGGCAGGCCTGGGCTGGATTTGAACCTGCCAGCTATGGTGTATGTAGCTGGCACCATAGCCCCTTGAGCTACAAGCTCTGAGCCAAGTTTAGTATTTTCTTATGTATGTTTGATCATTTGGATACCTTTTGTGTACATGTGTGAAATGTCTGTTAGAGTTTATAAATAGTGATAAAATATAACCTTTTATTGAGTATTTATTATATGCTAGGCACTGTTTCAAGTGCTAGATATAGTTTCATTTTATAGTCACAATAGTCCTAGGAAGTAGGTACTGTTATTGCCCACATCAACTGCTTTTTTCCTGTATCTGTCATGATGAAGACAACATGGTTTTTCTCTTTTAACCTACTAATGTGATAAATGAATTTTCTTGCTTTGCTTTTCATTATGTTACATCAACCTTAAAATCAAAAGATAAACCCTACTTGTTCATGAAATATTGTTTTTTTATACATTGTGAATTTGATTTGTTAATATTTTTTAAAAATTGTTTTAAATCTGTGTTCATGAATAGGATTGATCTATATTATTCCTTTTTTATACTGCTATTTTTAGGTTTTAGTATTAATATTATTTTTAATCTTCAGTATTTATAATTAGTTAATGACAGTAGCCCCTCCCCTTGTGCGAGGTATACTTTCCAAGACCCCTCGTGGATGCTCAAATAGGTGGAAAGTACCAAACCCTATATTTACTGTTTTTTCCTATACATACAAATCTTTAATAATGTCTAATTTACAAATAATGCAGAATAAGAAATAAATAACAATAATTAATAATAAAATAGAATAAACACAATAATATACTATAATATGTGGTTTCTCTCTCTCTCTCAAAATATCTTATTGCCCTATTTTCAGACCTTGACTGATGCTGGTAAATGAAATTCAGGGAAGTGAAACCTTGGACAATGGGAAACTACTTAATTTCCTTTACTAGTTTGAAAGTAACACACAATATTTCTACCCTATGTTGTGGGTTGAAATTGTCCCTCCACCCTCAAAGCTATATTGAAATCCTAGCCCCCATCCTGGTGCCTGTGAAACGTAACATGATTTGGAAATAAGGTCTTGCAGATGTAATAAAATTAAGATGAGTCATTGGAGTGAGATCTAATCTAATAGGATGGGTGTTCTCATAAGATGGGGAGATGGAAACACCCATGACATGTGATGACAGCCATGTGAAGACAGAGGCAAGATTGGAGTCATGGTGCCACAAGGGCCACTAGAGGCTAGCAGAGGCAAGGAGTGTTCTTCCACAGAGCTTTCAGAGAGAGCACGGCTAACACCTTGCTTTTGAATGTCTAGCCTTTGGTACTAATGGAAACTACATTTCTGTTGTTTAAGCACCCTCTGCCTCAGTTTTTGATGCTTTGTTATGGCAGCCCTAAGAAACTAGTACATCTTGCGATTTTTCCCGCCTCCACAGTTACCAAGGTTTACAAGTAATCAGTACATTTGCTCCCTCCTGGAGAAACAAGAAAGGAAGCCATAAATAGTATCTTTTTAGCATTTCACCATTTCCCCTCTTTAAACTCATATGTTTTGTGTCTTGTCTGGTACTTTAATCAATCCCTTTTCTTCTCACTGGGAATTCTCATTACTATTTTATACAGCTGATGCTTATTTTATTTACCCATTTCCCTACTTTCTTTGTTCTGGAAACTTTTCTGTATCTCAGATCTTCTTTCTGGTACCATTCTCCGTCTGCCTGAAGCACAGCAATAGATTTCCCTGAAGTGAGAAGCTGCTTGTGACAAATTTCCTCACATTTAGTTTGTCTTTTACTGGGCACAGAATTCCATGGGTGCAATTATTTCCATTTGGTACATTGGCGATATCCCACTGTCCTCTGTCTCCTATTACTGTTGTTGAAAAAAACAGCTAGCTGTTTGTTAGAGAGAGGCCAGTCTATCATTCTTTTAAAAAGAAAAAGACAACTTTTCTTTTTCTCCCCACTCTGGCTGCTTTTGAGATTTTTTTCCCTTTATCTTTGTTTCTCCTGAAATTTTGCTATCATGCATCTATTTGCTTATTTCTTTTTACTTTATTGCTTAAGGTTCCCTGGACCTCCTTAATCTGTAGACTAATGTGTCTATTTAGTTTTGGAAAATTCGCAGCCATTTCTCTCCAAAGAATTCCTCTGCGTCATCATCTTTTTCCTCTTCTCCCAAGGACTTGATCAAATGTTTGTAGATTTCTCACTATACCCTCCTTCTGTCTTACTCTCATTTTTACTTTTTCCTGCTCCATGATTCATGCTGGAGAGTTTATTTTATCTTTCTTTTTATTAACTCCCCTTTATGTTTTAGCCAATCTGCTGTTATATTCATTCAATGAGTTTTTAAACATTATTTTATTCTTTTTTAATAAAAGTTCTGTTTGTTTCTTTTTATAGTCCATGACAGATTTTATGGTTTTTCTGTTTCCTGCAGATATTACCAAGTTTGTCATTTATTTCTTTAAACATAGTAACCATGGTGATATTTTAATCTGTGTTATACTTTCAATACTTGATGAGAGTGCAGATGTGTTTCTGATTTCTCTTTTATTTATTATTTTTTGAATTTCAAAGAATTAAGGAGATTCGCTTTCTTTTGATTCTGCTGATTCTCTCTACGTAGTGATTCCTCGAGTTCCTGCTAATCTTTCCCTGCCTTCTTTCCTCAACTTTGTAAAGTTACTTGTAGGGATTACCAAGGCCTTAGCATAGCTATGCCCTCTCCATGAGAAGCTTTGGGCTTACTTCTGTCAGGCGTCTGAACACTACTAGCCAGGTGCCATTTTAAACCATTTTCACCCTTTTGAGATTCTTTAGCCAGCTAAAGCTGTGAGTAGCTGGTTGTAAACCCTCCTGAGGGCCAGTTTGGGGCCGAAAGTCCCACAGGGTTGGGGAAAGAGGGGTAGGCTTAGACCTTCTTTATCCTGAAGTTAGAGAAAACACAGCTCTGTGAAATCCTATCTTAATTTGAGAGGGTCTCCTGAAACTTTCCCACCTTGAATGGCTGTAAGCCTGGACCTTCCTGTCTCTCCTCGTGCAGCCTTGGGCAGCAGCCCAGAAGTGCTTTTAGGCCTAAGCACTTTTGTGTCTCATATTCCAATCACTTTTCTGGTTACAGGTATTATCCCCTCAAATTGGCCTGGGAACTCCTTGATGCTGCTTTGGCTCTCCATGCTTTTCAGAGGAGTTAAAAAATATTGTAACAGAATGCACCGTCAGAATACATGGTAGTAGGAGGGGGTTGATCACAATGATCACAAAGACTGAAAACCGGAAGCTCACTAGTAGTGATTTTAGACTCCCATATCCTTGAATACGTCCAAGTTGGCTTGATATCCCCAGAACATAATAGAATTTGGGTGCTTACTGCTTGCGAAGCACTATGCATGTGGCTATGAGCTAGCACAAAGGAAAATGAAGAGAAAATAAACTTTCTTTAAATTTCTTAGACAATTCTAATTATTTAAGTCTATGGACCATCTGTTTATTCAACAACAACTGCTTGTGACCTCCACAACATCAAGGCAGTGTGACCCCCCACAAAGATTAATATAAGAACCTGAGCTTATCCAATCTATTTAAGTGTTAATATATTTATTGGAGGTAGATTCGGCTAAGCAAATAACCTAATTTGTGAATAGAAGCCTTCAGAGATACACAATGAAGGAATCAACAATTGCGCTTGCTTTTTGGAAATAGAGGGCATATTTTATATTTTTAAAACATCAGTGTTTCTCATGCATGCCTTATGCAAAGTTAATGAACTAGATTATTTTCATTAAAATATTAAGAATAACTATGCTATTAAAGCTAAGATTGCTGCAAAGACTGAACAACATTTTAATTAAAAAAAATTTTAATTCAACTTACAAAAGCTTTTGAACTAAAGATATAAAGTACTCCATAGTCTGCCTATTGTAGCGGTTCTCAACCTGTGGGTCACGACCCACAGGAACTATATTAAAGGGCCACGGCATTAGGAAGTTTGAGAACCATTGGCCTATTGTAACGTTTAAAATCTTTGTGAGCAATTCAAAATGCCAACTTCTCTACTGACATGGGCTACACATTTCTAAATCCAGTCTCTCTTCTGTCTGATAGGAGGTGCTTTTTGAAACTACCATATCACACAAGAAAATATTTTCTTTTTCTTACTTATACAACACACATGTTCATGCCATTTCAGAGTATAAATGCTGTTCTTCATTCTCTTGAAAAGTCAAGTGAGTTAAGAATAATGACCAGAAAGTCCAGATCACAAAACAGTAATTTCCTTTCCCTGTGGTTTCCAACAGCCAGGATGAAGTAAGTCACTGTAAGGTGTTGAGCGTCACATGGCCCTTTCCAGGGCCCAGGGCAGTAGTGTTCAGCAGCAAGCTTATGTTTTCTCAAATTTCTTGAGAATCCCCTGCTGACTCCTGAAACTTTCCAACCTTGGATGGCTGTAAGCCTTGACCTTGCTGTCTTTCCCCATGCAGCCCTGAGCAGATACCCCACTTCGATGTCCAGATGCTTGAGATCCTGGATGGCCCTTCTGTAGCTGGGCCAAGTCACCTTGTGTGCACCTCTGCACACATAGCCAGAAAAATATCAAAAGGGAAAACAAATCTCTCTCTCTTCAGAGGTGGCACAGCAGATGGGTGAAGCAGACTGGGACTGGAATGCTATCTTCACCTTCACCCACTGCCTTAAGATCCCAGACGAACTATCTCACCCCTCTGTGCCTCCCTTTGTTTGTTAGAAGAGATTGTTTCCACTTCATAGACTTGCTATGAGGAATTAATGAGATCATAAATAGAAAAAATATAGAATATAAAAAGTGCTCAATAAATATTTGATATTATTTGGACTTAAGAAATATTTTGCACAGTTTTGGGTAACTCACCTGGGGAAAGTACTATTCTTGAGACAGAGTTTTGAATGTAGTTCAGAAATAATTAAATGCCTTCCTTGATTGAAATAGAAAGGCAATTAAGACAATGAAGTACGTTTCTCTGTGGTATCTAGGACACATTTTTCTCATTTTCCTTTTATAATGGGAAAATTTGAAACTCAGGGAAACTTAGAGTAGTGACAAAATACTCATTCTGAGGCCAATTATGCCCCAACAAATACATTTCAAATAGGAAAGGTGGATAAAATTTTAGAGGCCTTAGAATCCAATGCTGGGGTAGGATGATGTTTAGAACTTAGGCAAGCCTACATTCCCTGGGTTGCTAACATATGACTTCAGAAAAGTTCTTGAACTCCTCCGGGTCTCAGGCTCCTTAACTGTAAATTAGGGGTAAAAATACCAGTCCACAATGATAATGATGTCAAGTTGATAGGAGGCAGGCTGTGAGTTTTATTATGTAGTAGCTGAGCTGACTTTACAATAGATTACAGGTCCTAACTATAGCAGGGAGCAACCTGGTCACATAAAATGGACCAATCAGCTGAGCTCTATTCATATTACCCGAGAAAATCTTCTTACAAATGTGTCTCTGGTTATCTGGGATGGGGCACAAAATAACACACATGTGTGTCTAGGAATAAGGCAGCGGGGAAAAAGAGAGGGGGACAGGAACAACATACAGAGTTATAGATGTTGCATCCATACGTTTCTCTGTGCATATGATTATTTGTCTGATGGGCTTACATTTATTTCACTAACATATACTGGGAAGCCTCTATTGGGGGTAAACAGATAAATAACTCAAAATTCCTGTTTTTAATGAACTATAGGAAAAATGGGGAAGCCTAATATTTATAGAAAACCATCTTTATGCTTAGGTATTCTATCAGAGTAGGCTATTGCCAAAAACCAGCTCTAAAATTTCAATAGCAACATAAGAGACATTTATTTCTTGCTCATATAAACTCTATTTCATCATTTAGAATCCTAGACTCCTTCTATTTTGTGAAGCTGAAATACCCTAGGACAAGGGTCAGCAAACTATGGTTCCTAGGTTAATCTCTCCTGACCTACGGAGATCACCCTGCCTAAACATCCCAGAGTGCTAAAACTTAGGGTTTTCATTTCAATGATAATCTTAGAATATTCATCATAGGCCCATCTGGACAATTAACTTAAAACTGAATACTGACACAAAATTTCTAAGGTCAAATTTTAGTTTGTATTCATCGATGCCAACAGTGATTCTTACTTGTCATGGGCTGTTAAGAGAGGGAGAAAAGCGGATTTGACACTGAAATTATCCCTTTACAGTTTTCCTACACAATATAAATTAAGAAATGTTTTGTGGTCATTGTAGAGGATGAAACTGTAGAAAAGTGGTAGAAAAGTCAGGCCATTGTAGAGGATGTAACTGTATAGGCCCATCATGCTCAGAACAACCTACTTCATTCAACTCAGAACCAAGATGACATTTGTGTAGAAATTTAGTTCTCACAAAACAATGTCATCAGCATAAATTTATCCCTGGTCATCAGCATAAATTTATGCTTATAAATATCAGAGCAACATAAATTAATTTAAATAAAAATATATGTGGTCTAGAGAATATTTTCTCTTTAAAGAGTATGTGTAATACAACTCAGGTTTTAACAGTCTACCATACAGAGATAGTTTCCTTTTACAAATGACTTAAATTTGAATTTGGAAACTGTATCAGCCAAGGCTAAGCTAAGCTGCAATAATGAGCAAGTTTGAAATGCCAGTGTCTTAAACCACCTGCTTATTGGTAAAGAATTGTGTTCATGGTGATCATTACATTTGGCCCCAAACTGATGGATCTACCCTTAGGAAAATCCTTGGTTGAGGGGAACAAGTGCTCTTGGGATTCTAAATCTATAAATAAGTGCTTTTACTCAGATGACCACATCAAGCTTCAAGGAGAAGAGATCAATGTTCATGGACACCCAGAGACAGAGCAAAAGTAGGTGTCTCTTAATAGCAACAACGTCTGCAACAGAAATAAATCATCCTACATTTTTGTACAAAGAAGTACCCTGCGTGATTGTTTTGACACTTTCTATTCCCTACTAGAGTTTCAGACAGCATTCTTAATTTCATAGACACGTGTGGTTTTTGCATTATGATCAAACTCTGCTGCTTGGTAGTCACATGGAATGGGGAAACCTAAGCCTCAGTCCTCCCCTGTGCAATGGAGGACAAATGTCAGTTGAATGGTGTACAGAGAAGAGTCAAGGCAATACCTTATGTGAAACCTTTGTCAATTTTAAATTATTATCCAAAAGAAAGTAATTGTATTATTTTTGGCAGTCCGTCACCTCACATCCAAGGATAAAGAACGGACAGTAATGATTTCACCCTACAGCACTTTTCACACAATCAATATTTTTTCACCAAAGACTCCTGAAAATTCACAGGAAATTTTTTAGGTGATCAAATAATGAAACCTGGAGAATAGTTCTTCAATATTGAAGCAAATTTCTTCTCTTGGCTAGAAAATGACAAAGCATTTTACACGGCTCTGAATCTATCTGGCCCATTTTTTTTAGCAAATTTCCACATTTAAAAGGTTTGAGGTTGAAGAAAAGAAGTGCCATTTATCTTGTCTAAGAAGCAATTGTTTTGAGTTGGGATCAGTATGAAAAATTTAAAAAGTTTCACAAAATAGAGTTGAGGATGGAGACAGGAAGAGTCTCACATTGTAGCATCAATTCCCCAGACTGATAGCACCCAAATACTTCAGAATTCCAGCTTAGTAGAACTGGTATCCTGAAGATCATCTTGTCTAATTAGTTTATTTTGCTATTATTTTAATTTGCTTGGGCTGCTGGAACAAAATATCATAGACTGGATGGCTTTCACAACAGGTATTTATTTCATCTATTTCTCACCGTTATGGAAGTTCTGAAGCTTGAGATCAGGGTGCCAACTTCTCTTCACCAAGTTCTGGCGAAGCCTCTTTCTGGCTTGCAGATGGCTGCCTTCTTGCTGTATCTTCACATAGCAGAAAGAGAAAGGAAGGATAAGAGAGCCTGGGGGCTCCACCTTCCTGACCACATCACTTCCTAATTACCCTTGGGAAATAATACCATCACATTAGGGGTTAGGGTTGCAACATATAAATTTTGGGAGGACACAGTCCACAACATCAGATGAGGAAACTAAGGTTTGGAAAAGTTAAATGACCTGCCCTACATTATTTTCCTTAAATACAAGTTGATTGGCCAAATATTTTTCCCTTTCACCAACCTGAGGTTATATTAAATAGAAATGAACATGATGGAGACAGAAGTTTCTTTATTCTCTGCTACAATTGCTAATAAAGTGTCTTCCAATCAGAACCTATGGGACTCATTCATAATGAGTCTGCAACTGGGCAAAGGGCCTGCTAAAAATTCGAGTCAAAGTCCTGCAATAGTATTGAGGGGTTTTTTGTTTTGTTTTGTTTTTAGCATTTCTAAAATTCAAATGGCTTTCTCAGTTCTTTTTTTTTTTTTAAATAACGGGGGAGAGTGCGAACGCAGTTCTCCACTACCAGAAATTATGTAGTCGAGTTTCCCACATTTGGGGAAGTCGCAGGGGTCAGCACATCTGGAGAGTAATGGATGAGCCTCACCCTGGGAAATCTACCTTCGGGATCATGGTGTCTCCCCTGCCAGGGAAGTGTTGACTTCCTAATTTCTGAGTTTTCCAAGTCATGTTTTGACTCCCTCCACCCCAGAATATACAAATTGACTATGAAAATAAAATTCAGATTTCCGATTATTGAATGATTATTGAATGATTTTATTATCTGATTATTCTATTTAAATTAGATGTAGAAATCTACTTTTCACTCAAAGAGAAGAATTTTCACATTGTCCACAAAAAGAAAAGGAAAGATGAGTTACCTTTGTGAGTGCATTAGGAGAGGCTAGATGATTCTAGGGCAAACAGTCTCTGAGATTTACAGTAACAGGATTATTTCCCATTCTTGCTAAATGTCTACGCATGTAGGAAGGGTCTCTCTACACCATGCATGTGCTGGAGTGGCAGGCTGATGGAAACTCCCCCTGGGGTCAGCAGGAGCTGTGCCACAGGGAAGGGGATTTGGCAAATTGCACACTGGCTCTTCATGCTTCTGCCTGTAAGTGGCACACTAAATTTTTGTTAATTCCTCATTTGCCAAGGCAAATCACAGGGTCACATCTAAATGCAGAAGGGTCAGAATACTTCTCATATACTGTGCACCTGGAGGAAGAAAACCTAGAATTTTGGTGAACATTGCTAATGTCTATCATACTAGGAGGAAAAAAACAGAACAGATCCCAACATTGGGATGTCTTACACCATCGACATGAGTCAAATCTCCACTGGAGAATAGTCAAATTTCTGCCAGCTATACAATAAAATCTCTTAACACATTAGTTTGAGGTATTTCTTCATTTTCATGCAAGAATATTGCATAGAAGAGAAAGCAGGTACACATAAACTAAACTGAATAAGGGCTGGGGTGAAGTTTCCAAAAATGGATTGTGGGCCAGCTAAATGCAGAGGCACATTTATACCTTCTGTGGATTTTATTAGCCTCATTTCTCTTAGGAGAAATCACATGGTTATGTGACTATACTAATCATTAGTCTTTCCAAAATAACTTAATAGTAGGAAAGTTATAGTCTGGTCAAGCAGAAACATTTATTTTCATGTAAATTGCTAATAGGAGTAATTGTTTAATGGGTCATTCTAGAAAGAGAGCCTGAACCTGTAAAACTATACCTTAAAAAACAGTCTGATGGTCTGAAATATGTTCAAACAACCCTCATTTGTTTCTTTTATTTGTGTACTATCCTTTGCTTAGACATGTATTTTTAATCTTTTAATGTACTAGTAGCAACTAGTTTTTTCAAACAGGAAAGAACTCACACTAGCTCAGAATCCCCTCTAAATTAAAAAATAGAGTTTTGTGCTTTCCAGAGTAATAACCCCTTTCATAGTCTTTCTTTAAACCTTTCATGGTAAAAATCTACAAAGCAGGAGAAAAGTGTGAGAGGCAAAGTTTGCTGATTTACCTTTAATTATATCTCTCCACCTTAAATTTGTATAATGGAACAGAGTTAACATTAACACTCCAACACCACAAACTTAAAATATTTATCAGGCTAGGCACGGTGGCTCATGCCTATAATCCTAGCACTCTGAGAAGGCCGAAGTGGATGGAATGCCTGAGCTCAGGAATTGGAGACCAGCCGGAGCTATTATGAAACCCCGTCTTTAAAAACAGCCGGGTGTAATGGCAGTTGCCTGCAGTCCCAACTACTCAGGAGGCTGAGTAAGAGGAGCACTTGAGCCCAAGAGTCTGAATTTACTGTGGGCTATGACACCATGGCACTCTACCTAGGATGACAACGTGAGACTCTGTTTCAAAATATACATACACACATTTATCAATAATTCATATCTGAGATGAAAATGAAGAAATAGTAGCAAGATAATTTCATGCAGAAGTACAGTGAATTCTATGTGACAAGGGTAAGTTGTTTTGTGTTTTACTTTTTAAACTATCAACAATTACTGTTATACTTATTATGCATTGACTAGAGATGAGGTATTATGTCAAGTAATTGACCTTTTTTTCATTTTACAAATGAGAAAATTGAGGATGAAGTGACTTGACCAAAGTCACCTAGCTAGCAGTGGAATACTCTTCAGGGATAAATTATCATGGTATTTCAGTCAAGGTGTCTGACGATTGCAGTGCTTTTCCTAGCTCTCTGTAGAAGAAAGAATTTAAATCAACAATGTTACATGTATCCATAAATATACAAGTACCTACTCTGTGCCCTGTCCTGTCATAAAGCATGTGGATATACAGCTGAATAAGTCTGCAAGCAGCAGGAGTTGAGAAAAGTGGGCTCTGGCAGCAGGCAGGCAGACTTGGGCTCAGCTCTGCAATGTGAACTTGGATGGATACTTACTCTCTAGCTTTAGTTTCTTTATCTGCAAAATGAGAAACAATATTGCTTACTTCATGGTTTTCTTGGGAAAATTAAAAAACAATGGTGTAAGTAAGTAAAGTGCTTAACAGACTCAATTGCATAAGATGTTCCACAATATGAGCTCAGGGAATAACTACGTTGTAGTCATCCTTGAGGAGCTCTCTGATTAGGGAGGGAAGAGAGATATTTAAACAGTATTTCCTGTCCAATGTGATAAGAACTCTAGGGAAACCAGGCAAAGGCATGAGTGACAGCTGTGGAAGGAGCTTGAAAAGATTTCATAGTGGCACCTTAGTACTTGAGCTACAGACGCCAGCCACATATACCAGAGCTGGTGGGTTCGAATCAGGCCTGGGCCTGCCAAACAATGCCAACCACAACCACAAAATGAGTGTAGTGGTGGGCGCCTGGGCGCCTGTAATCCCAGCTACTCAGGAGGCTGAGGCAAAAGAATCGCTTAAGTACCAGGAGTTTGAGATGGCTGTGAGCTTTGATGTCACAGCACTTTACCCAGGACGATAGCTTGAGGCTGTCTAAAAAAAAAAAAAAAAAAGATTTCATAGAAATGACCCTTTAGCTGGTGATTACAGGGGCAAAGTGCTTCACTAGGTGGAAAAGCGGGTAGGCGCTCCAGTCGTGCCCAAGGGTGCAGCGGCGAGGCGCGTTTGGGGTCTTTCGAGGGTCAGAAGGGGAGTGGCATATTGAGAACAAGAGAAATGACAAAATTGAGTGTAAAATCAGCAATGGGAGCTTGGGGGCTTGGACCAGGAAAGCCCAGTCTTCGGTGGCCGTTTCGAGAGGGAGGCTGCAGGATCGCGAGGTGGCGCTGTGGCTCCACCTTAAGGAACGATTTTGGTGTTCGCGGGCCACTGACACACCCAGGGCGTCAGAGAGGTGGGGCTAGGCTGTCTTGTGGGTTTGGCAACGTCTTCACGGCAGCCACAAAAAAAAGACAATGATAAAGATAATAACCCCGGAAGCAGTCTCTTTTAGGGTATATGGCATCGATACTTATAAAGTGTCCCCAAGGAACGACTGAGAGAACTGTCCAGCAGGTTCCTCTGCAAGCACAGTCCACGTAATTTGTGGGGACCGGTAGTTACAGCCAGTCTCGTCTGCTGAGAGCTGAGCTGGGCGCTAACCCGCTGCCTCCTCCGGACCGGTCCTGCGCCCCATACGCGGCTCCTTGCTGCTTGTAAACCAAAGGCGCAGCATTCGCGCGCGATGCCTGCTCTTTGGCCCCAAGTCACATCCTGCCTGCTAATTTCCCCGGGCTAGACCTAGTTTTTAGGACTTCTTTGCTGGATTTCACACGCACACATGTACACACACCACGTGTGAGCTCAGGCTCAAACGAATCCATTGCACAACACACATGAACTTCTGCACATGCACATCCCACTCACATGAACGGGACACATCTATACGTGACTCTTATACACATACACCATGCACACATGTACCCATGCTTGTGTGCACCAGTGTCTCAAGCACACGCACAGGCATCCAGCCAAGTGCACACTGCCATTCACTGGCACACACACTGCACAGGCCCACAAATGTGCAGCCACCTTTCCTTCTTGCAAACATATCTGCACACTCACATCGTATGTACCCTGCATTCCAGTAGCCAACAAAGATCTCGCAGCACGCAGTGGCTTGTGAATCTCCAATGAAGTGCTCCTGGAAGGAAATACTTTTTGTCTTGGCATCCCGAAGTGGTAGCTTAAACTCGCCCTCCCTCCTCCAACTTTCCCCTAGGTAGACAGGCCTGCACTTCCCTTTCTCCCCTTGAATATTCACAGGCAGAAGGTCCTTCCACTCAGTTTGGGCTACCGAAGGGATGCTAATTTCCAAGTCCGGACCTCCTCCTACCGAGAGCTGAAGGCTTCCTGGATTGGACTCCAATTTGCGGGCTAGAGGACGGTGGGCACTGGACACTGGGTGTGATTTGGTCGCCCCTGGGCAGCCTCAGACCTGGATATCCTTTCTGGCAGTGCCCCCAGCTGTATTCTCATGACTCGGAATAGCTAGCTTTTAGCTATCTATGGTCATGCCAAGGCAGAATCATCTTTTCTACCGTTATAGCACATCCACAAGGTGTCCAGATTTTTGTCCTCTGATGGCTGTTGGGTATAACCCGGCAAAGTCCAGTGTATAGCCTGTTTCAAGTAGATGAGCTTGCCTGAGCTCTAAGCCTTCAAACTTAAGAGCTCAAGACTAGGAGAAGCGACTGACTGGTGGTCACATTGCAGATGTGGCAGAGCCCAGCCTGGAGCTGGCATATTGCTTGCATGCCATGTCCCCAGCGAGCCAGGACAAAGAAAGGATCGTTATCTGGCCACGCGAATACACACTCGGTCTGCATTAGTTAAGACTTTTCAGAAGTTTCTTCCTTCTCTCTCTCCTCAGCTGTCTGCTGTTGGGAGACAACGGGAGAGTCCCTCCCACCCGTCTCATCCTTCCGGGGTGCCAACCGGAACCAGAGGCTCCAGAGCAAAGCGACTGGGAAGCGTTTGGGTGCAAGAGACTTGGTGCTTGGAGACTTTTTAACGGTTGACGGTGCACAAGTTTTAAAACTTCGATCACAGGGCCTCGCTTTCCTCACCTGTAAAATGGAAGTGATTTTATCTATCTTCTTGGTCTGTGCTGGAAATTCAGTTAGTTTATGCCGGTAAAGTTTTCCGCAAATGCGATCTATTATTATCTGGGATGCCCTGGGGGAAACCCGTGGGAGCGGCCAGGTTCATTCCTGGCAAGGTTTGTTGGAACCCCTTGCCCAGGCTTCTGGCCCCAATCAGACTAAGTGTTCTCACGCCCCCAACAGAGCCTTGTTTGTTTGTTTGTTGGGTCTCTAACGAGTTTGTTTCCTGGGTCTCTACCTCCTGGCTGACTGTGGGTGTCCTTGTCACTCTCTAGGCCTCGGTTTCCCTATTCGTATTATGAGGGAGATGTGCTGTAGGGACTGGAAGCTACGGTCATTCTGGGCGAGCAAAGGAGGGCGTTGGAAGCAGGAATCAGATTCCGGATGTCGGGTGGAACCCTGGCTTGTGGCTCCCTCGCGTTCCCGGAGGGCGGTGGGTCGTGATCGTGGAGGGAAGGGGTCAGGGTTTTGTGGACGGGCGGGGCCCGGTGCTCGACCACTCCCATCGTCGTCGGGGGTGCCACTCAAGAGGTCCCTGCGGTTCCTCTTTTCTCCACCCCAGGTCACCACCCGATCATCTTCCTCTCCTCCCCCAGTCTGCGCCTTGGCCTCAGCTCACCTCAGCCCCCACTTCCCACCCTAACACCAGGCCGCTGGGCGACTCCTGCGGAGCTGGCCGCAAGCCGAAGGACTTTGTGCCTTCGTTGCTTCGTGTTTCTTTTCACCCTTTATTCAAGTCTTCCCAGCCCTGAACGACGCGTCTGTACTCTCGCCTCGCTCAAAGCCGGCTGTGTCAAGAGTCAAGAGAACCCGGCATTTCCCCAGACGGGCGCGCCCCCTCACACGGGGAAGCGAGATCAAGGGAATTTTCTAAGAGACAGGTCCCAAGACTGGCCTCCTGGGGGCGGACGAGCAGAGACGATTCGATTCTGTCTCCCTCTGGGACCTTCCTGCGGGATCGGCTGTATTTATCAGCTCTCTTCTCTGTTTAGCGGACAGGTGTGTTTCTACCTAAGCCCGCAGAAATTACAGCGGCGGCGGATGTGGGAAAGTTGGGATATCCAAGTGGGGAGAAGTTGGGGGCTTGCGCTCAGGACCTGAGCTTCCTTCAGCGCAGGGAGCGACTAAGAGCTGGACAGCCCTGTAGGGAGCAGTTGAGTTGTGGAATCTAACTCTGACCGCAGAACAGACTCTAAGACGCTCGTGGGGAGACTTGACTCCAGGGGAAACATTAAACCTCTCTAGTTTCTCCTTTCAGCTATTAACTCATTCTCTTGTATTTCTTCTCATGCATATGCTATTTTTTCCTCTCTCTCTCCTTTTTTTCTCTCTCAAAGAGTCTATATATCCAAAATCTGGAGTTTCCAAATACCTTTAAATACAGATTCCCAGGCACCAAAACCAGAGGTCCTGATTCTGTGGTCTGGACAAGGCCTGGAAATCTGCATTTCTAACAATTCCCTGACCTTTCTTCCCATATGATAAGGCTGATGAGCTGTTTGGGGATTACTGTTGTAAACTACCCTAAAGTCAAATGAAGTTATGCTATAAGCTTAGGCAATACTGTACACACAAGTGTATTCCTTACAGGAGATGGGACTACAAACCAAAAGGCTAACGCATATACTTTACAGTCACCCCTCTGCACACATGCCTTTTCTCTGGAGGTGCTACCCTTACTTGACGAGAAGATTTAGAGATATTTCAGAACTTCATTATCAAAGTTTTAAAATTGCAAGTGCCAGCTGTATATTCACCAAAGGAAGTCCACAAACTGCTGGCCTGGGTGTCATTCTCAGTTTTCTGTCACTCCATCTCTTTTTCACCTTCTCTTTAGCCTGCTTAAACATTTATTACAGGACGAGAAAGCCAGCTTGAAAGCACAAGGACACCCAGAAGAAAAGCTAGGAATACACCCTGCTAGCTTAAAATAAAGTAACCTCACCATCCCAGATGAGGTGTATACTGCCTCTGCACGGCCAAAGGGAATTAGTCTTATCCAAAAATTCCTGCTCCTTTTATTTTTCTTCCTTCTCTGGCCTAGTGCACGTGGAAATTGCCTCCTACATATTTAGTTCCTGGAGAGATTGGCTCTCGGGTAGAAATTGAGCTACAGAAGGTTTCTTTCTCTAAGCCAATTTTTCATTTGGGCTATTCAACTTCAAGTCCTTAACAAACATAGTTTTTACAGTTGCTTATGGAGTCCGCCTGACCCAGAGAAATCTATTATTTGTCTCTTACTAATCCTGGACCTCAAGGTGACTGTCTCTCCACTCCTTGCTACTTTTGCCACCTCCTTTAGCAGTGATCTGTTCCCTTATTGTGTGTTCCCCATCACTGAAGTATGTACAGACTCACCTTGGGAGTCCTGCAAACTGTTTGCTGGAGAGTAAAAGGGAAACTCAAGCAGTTAAAAAGAGGGAGGCATGGGTCTTAAGCCAGGGCTATCTGTGATCAATGCTTCCTGATTCTTTTACAGTGAAGTTTTCTTCTGAGCTGGACAATATGGCCCAGGAAGGGAAAGAGATGAACTCTGGGAGGCCCTTGGACCTGGGGGCATCAAGTTAAGCTTGTAGCTTTGGGAAATTTTCCATAGATCCAGTTTTAACTGTGCATTTAAATTCTATAGAAGTAGAGAAGGTGCCCCTCCCTACAAATCAGCAACACTTCAAGTCTCTCCTCCTGAATAAGTACTATGTGCTAGTAACTCTGTTAGATGCTATGGGGATCCTGATGGAACAGACCAGTCTTTTTAGGGGTATCTTGGAAGAGATAACACTACTTATGGTACCAGGGAGAAAGCACTAGCCACGCTAGAGGTTCGGAGTAAATGGTATGAGAGTTCAGCAGGCCTCATGTACAGGAGATAAAGCAGTGTTTGAGGACAGTAGTCATGCACCTGAGGCCAAGAACACACTCTTTCATCCAGTTTCAAAATCAGAAAGTGCTCTACTTTTCTCCTCTGCCAAGAGCATAAAGCATAACTCTTGCCTGTCTTCATTCAACATTGGCATGTATACTTTTCCATCACTGACCCCAGGAGCTTCCCAAATCAAAGGGCTATGGGAGGCCGGCAGAAAGAGAACTTGGATTTCTGGCAGAGAATTTTGCTGAAGGAGTCCTTAGCAGATTTGGCTGTAGTCAGGGAGTTCCTTTGAGGACAATGAAACAGAAGTTCACTATGTGCTTATTAGAGGTTACAACCTGCTAAAAAATGACGGGACACATTACCCAGAAATTTCTAGTTATTTCCTTTGCCAGCCACAGACTGAAACACCTGAAGTAGGAAAAAGTTTCATTCTCTTTCTTTCCTTTCTTCCCTCCTTCTCTCCATTCTTCCCTTCTCCCTCTCTCCTTTCCCTCCCTCCCCCCTTCCCCCTCCTTCCCTCTCTCTTTTACTTCTTCCTCTCTTTTCCTGCTTCCTTTTTCCCTGTCTCTCTCGCTCTTTCCATGTCAGGGGCAGAAGTTAGGAAGAGTTTGTTCAAGCCTTCCTTTTTAACAGAAAGGGTGAAAGAGGAGAAAAATCCTACACCAAATAACCAACTAATTAGAGATGATACTTGTGTTGTTTTTTTGCTAGTTACTTAAAAACACACACAAAGAAATTACTCTGGGGCAGGGGTAATGGAAGGGGGATTGAATGTAAGAAAACTTAAAAACAGATCCTGACACAGCCCTAGTGATAACATTTGCCCCACAATTCACATATCTCGAGACTGTCCGAGAGAAGTGAGCGTTTGAGTCACAACAGTGCCTAATGCTGGCATCCTCCAGCTTAGCTGCCAAGCCAAAAGCGATTCAGAGGCCGGGCTCTGGACAGAGCCTGGGTCCCCAAATGGAGACCCACTGCACCTCGTCTGCTGTGATTCAGGGTACACCCACCCCTCCCAAGTTGGAGACGGTGCCCCTCCGCGAGCTCCCAGCCCCAACTTCGCGCACCCAAATTCCATCCCACCACCCCGCCTCAAAGCGAAGAGGTGGGCACCTGGGACGCGCGTCCTGCTTTTTCTGCCCGAGCTTTCCCGTCTCCTCCACTTTTGTCCCCGACGTCCTAGAACAGCGGAGCAAGACGCGGCATCAGCCCTGGGAGGGCGCAGCCTGTGAACCTCTAGCGCGCTCAGGGCGCGGCGAGGATGCTAAAGGACTGCAACCGTCAGAATGCAGACCCATATCTCAAATTCCTGGGAAAGACACCCCCCCTCTTTCCTGGTCCCCTCTCAGTCCTTGCTCAGACCCGTTCCTTCCCAGCCCAGACGCCGGTGCTCAGCGCACTCCCTTGCTCGCCACTTTGCTGGGAACTTTGGTCTGCTCCCCTGCGCCTGCAGAAGGATGTTAATGAGGGAGCGTGGCCTGGAGCCGCGAGCGAGCCGGCTTCTGAACCGCGATTGGCTGCGGTGAGGCGGAAAGATGACGGTATGCAAATGAAGAGGCGGGACCACGAGGCGCGAGTCCCGCCTCCTCCCTTTGGGGTTAGAGTGCCTGTGTTTAGCTCTGGGGAGAGTCAAACTGGATTCCATAGGGAAAGCCTGCAAATCACTTCTATTTTAGCAAGGAGAAAACAGAATCTCCATCCAGCAGGGTCCACCCCTCTCTTTCTCCCTCTCCTCTCTCTTTCTATCTCTTTCTTTTCCTCCCCCCTTTCCTCTTTCCCCCTCCCCCCACCCTCTGGTGTATCTGTCTACGGCAACCAGCGTCCTCCTCATCTGTACGCACTGAAAGGAAAGAAACATCTTTGGTTGGGAGAGAAGGAGGAAAAAGAGAGAGAGAGAGAGGAAAAACTTGCCTGGTTGTGGAAAATGACACTTGAAGTAGCAAAGCCGGCAGCGCGAGTTGAGTCTATTGTTTCTTAAATTGCCATCAGTTTTTTTTTTCTTCCTGCTTCTTCAAGTGAAGGGTACCTCTACAAAAGGAAACTCCAGCCCCTCCTGTCCTCCACCGGCCTGTGATCATTACAAAAAAAAAAAAAAAAAAAAAAAAAAAAAAAAAGGCAAAAAAAAAAAAGCACCCAAACCAAAATCAACCAACCAAACAACCCCCAACAGCCAAGCATACATCTCTAATTTTTTTATTTTGGTCTTTTTCGTTGGATTTTCCCTTTCTTCTTTTTTTCAGGGTTATCGCTCAGTTTCGAGCGAAGGTTTACATTTTTTTAAAATTTGCTTTCCAGCCCGCCTTGATCTTCTTGCGCGAGTTCATCGTTTAAAAAAAAAAAAAAATCACTGGTTGGCGTTTTTCTTTCATTTTTTTTTTTTTTTTTAAATATTTTTCAAGGGGGAGGAGATTTTCCACAAGAAAAGGTTGTTTTCATGTTTGGGATTCAGGAAAGCATCCAACGGAGTGGAAGCAGCATGAAGGAAGAGCCGCTGGGCAGCGGCATGAACGCGGTGCGGACGTGGATGCAGGGCGCCGGGGTGCTGGACGCCAACACAGCGGCGCAGAGGTGGGTACTGCGCGGGGACCGCGGCCGAGGAGGCGAGCGGCGAGCCAGAGAGCCGGGAAGCCACCGCGGCGGCGCCTGCCGTGGGGCCGGGCCACGCTGGTGCAGCTGCCGCCGCTCCGCTCTCCGCCGGGGCTCAGCTCTCCCCAGCCGCGCTGCCTTCATAGCTTGCGGCTGGAGAACCAGGAGCTGCCAGCGAAGAGCCCACGCTTGGCCGGCACTTTCCCCGGCTCGGCTGTGATTGTTTTCATTTTGTTTTAACCCAGAAGAGGCGTCTCACCAGTATGATGTTGGATATTTGTGTTTTTATATGATCTCCCGACTGGGTATCTGTTCTTTCTTTTCTCTTCTCTTTTCTTCTTTTCTGGTCTCTTACCTTTTCTTTCCTTTTCTATTTCTTTTCGTCCTTCTTTCGTTCTGTCTTTTTCTTCTTTGCCTTTTCTTTCTTTCTTTCCTCTTTCCTTCCTTATAGCCTCCTTTCTTTATTTCTTTCTCCTCCTCCCCCTTTCCTTCTCCTTTCCTTCCTTTTCTCTCTTCTCCTATCTTTCATTTTTCCTTTTTTCTCTCGTCTTGCATTCTTTCCTTTCTTTCATTTTCTTTCCTTCATCCCTTCTCTCTCTTCCTTCTTTCCTTCCTTCTCTTCTTTCTTCACACTTCCCTTCTTCCTCCTTTCCTTATCTCCCTGCCTCTCCTGTTTTCTTTCCCCGTTTCTCCCACGAGTGTTCTCTTATTTCTCTTAACTGGTTCTCCCTCCCTCTCTTCAGTTTTTCTCAGTCTTCCGCTAGAATAGCAACTCCCAACTTTAAGTCTGACATCTTCTAAAAGTCTCCCCCACCCTCTGTCACCATGGTCCCTTCCAGCCCCTCTCCCACTGGCAGCTCAGAGATGCTAGACTGGGTGGCCCGGAGGCATTGCCCTTGGAGGTTGACCTGAGGGAACTTTCTTGGCACACCCAACTCCCTTTGAGGGGGGGCTCCTGGTCCCAAATGAGGAATGGCCTCCCCCTCCCAAGGCCACCAGCTGCCTTGAGGGAGTGGGAGACCTTGTGGCCCTAGGCCCTAACGGACTCAAAAGTGCGGAAGGGGAAGAAGGAAGATGACTGATTATGGGATCTCCAGCTTTCCGGGGCTGGGGACTAGTGTCCCCAGCACTGTTTCCATCCCCATTGAGCATAAGGATGAGGGTAGTTGGTAGTGAGAGTGAATCGGGTAACTGCTGGGAGCGAAAGTGTGAATGTGCGGGGCGCGCGCGTGTGTTGGAGTGTTTGTGCCTGCACGCTCTTGTGTCAGGCAGGACGCGCTGTCAGTGGCCGCCCGGCGCCCTGGGCACGCCAGGTTTCAGCCCTGGCGGGCGCGCTTATCCAACAACCCAAGCTTTTAGGATTTCTGGAATGAGTGTGAAGATTTTTGCGGAACAGTGAAACTTTTGTCAGGACAGATCTTTAAAAAACATCCTAGTTCCCTTTCCCACAGCAACCACCCCTGACAACTCTTGAGTCCCGCCCTCGGATCCTCTTCACATGCTTTTTTACGGAGGTGGGGGGGGGGGGGAACGTGGCTTTCCGAGACACCCGCACCTGGCTGGGCGCTGGTGCTGCTACAGCCAGAAGCAGAGTGTGTTCTCCATCCATTCCCACCTGCCCCAGTTGCTGAGAAGGGAGACTGGAGGGGTGCCGGGAGCTGAATCCCATACCCCCTCATTCTAAGTTGTAAAACAGGAGCAGTATTCTGCAAATGTGGGTTCACCTCATCCACCGCCACTTTTCTCCCGCCCCACGCAGCGCGCGTCAGGTCGGAGTAAATGCTTACAGCATTTCATCTCGCGCGCCAAATCCAAACAAAACTTTCACACCTCTTGGAGAGTTCTAAGGACGCCCCTGTCCTCAGCAGGGAGGATAAAGGACATGCAGGGACTTGTGTCCGGTCGTTGGCTAGGATTAGGACCCTTGAGGGGGCGTGAAGGGCGCTCACTGGATGCTTTGGGGGCAAAGGAGTTGGGTTTTTGAGGGAGTGCGCGTGTGCTGGGAATAACAAGGTGGGGGGGGGGCGCAGGTCGGCGTCCAGCTTAGCGGTCTAACTCTGCGTCTTTGGCCGCAGCGGGGTGGGTCTGGCCCGGGCTCACTTTGAGAAGCAGCCACCTTCCAATCTGCGGAAATCCAACTTCTTCCACTTCGTCCTGGCCCTCTACGACAGACAGGGCCAGCCCGTGGAGATCGAGAGGACAGCGTTTGTGGGGTTCGTGGAGAAGGAAAAAGTAAGTGGGCACAGCGCTGTTGCCCCTCGTCCCGGTTTAGTAACAGGCCCAAGGCGCCTTGGGAGGCGCGCTCCTCCCTGAGTGCAAAGCACCCAAAACACATTCCTGTACCGGGGTCCCCCAAACCACTTCCCATTCTGGACCGAACTGGGCTCTGGGTCCATTGGATCCTGTTCGGGAAAAGTTCGCACTGAGCCTCCTGAGCTGGAGAGAGACGAGAGTTGTGAGTGTCCCGGGTGAACCCACCCTCGATCACCAGACCTAGCAGCAGCCTGCGTCTGATGCTAGGCACAGGCTGGAGCCCCCAGACCCTGGGAAGAGGATTGCCCGTGCGCGCCCCACGGAATTTTCTATTAGAGAGGGAGCCGTCAGGAACCGGGGCGGGGGTGAGGAGGAACGATCACAGTTGGCGGCAATTTCTGCTGCAACCGGGGCTGGCTGGCTAGCTAGTTTGCCGGCCAGGGGTCCCAGCTGTGGCAAAGTTGCCTTGAAGTTGGTCCACTTACTCACGCCATCCTCTCCTTTGCGCCTCTTGTGTCTTTGCGTCCTGCTGCAACCCAGGAAGCCAACAGCGAAAAGACCAATAACGGAATTCACTACCGGCTCCAGCTGCTCTACAGCAATGGTGAGGCTCCAGCGGGTCTGTGCCCGCATCCTTAGGCTCCAGAATGGGCAGGGGCTGCGGAGAGCTGCAGGTGGACGAAATCTTCCAGTGAAGGCCAGTCCTCCACCAACCTGGAGGTGAACCGGCTTCTGCTAAGTTTCACCCTAGGAGGTTTCACGTGCAGAGGCTCTGAGTGGCCTGAGGAAGCCTGTGGGTCTCTGTTTACCTGTGGGCAGGTGTGGTGGCCAGCCCCGGCTGGGCTGCTTTCATTATGTTCCCCCTTATTGAGGCCTGTTCCTTTGGCTTACCCCAGACTCTAGATAGCCTCTATGGCTAAAAGGTGGGCGAGCGTGCACTCTCGCCCACCTTTTAGCCATTGAGGTTAGTGAGAGTAGCCACGTGGGGTTCTGCCCCAGTCCCAGCTGCCAGACTTGGGGTCTGACTCACAAGAGCACTGAGGCTAGGCCAGCAGCTCCTCTCTGGATACTGGGCAAGGGAGATGTGGCTCTGTTTTCTAAGACAATGAGAGTTCTGGGACTTGGACCCCCTTTTTTTGTATGTGTGTGTGGTTTATTATTTGCTTTGTTTAGTTATTGCCACCCCAGTCTTCTCACTTAATTCCTCTTCGTTTCCACGTTTTTCTTTCTAGGGATAAGGACAGAGCAGGATTTCTATGTGCGCCTCATTGACTCCATGACAAAACAAGTAAGTTTCTTTATTCCTCAGCGCAGAGGCAGGGATGACTCTAGGGCCATGAAATTCGGCTGAGTCTAGAAAGCGGGTTGCTCCACTGCAGGAGGGCTGGGACCGGAACTCTCAAAGCCAAGGAGCGACCTCCGACCACACTCTGAGGCAGCCTTCTAGTGCTTGCACTTGGGCGCACCGCGTGGGGATGAGGGCTTGATGGCTCCTTCTCTCCAGGGGAACTGAGGCCTTGTGAATTAAGACCACGGGGGTGCTGAGTGGAGAGAGAATGGGGCTGAACTTCCTCTGACCCGGCAGGGAAGCCCTGGAGGGCGCAGAAGGTGCCTAGGGACCCTAGTGCAGAGAGGGTTGAACTCAAGCCAGCCAGGCCTCTCCTGGGAAGCAAACCATAGAAGGGTTGGGGCATGGTTGGGGGGGGGGGCGGTGAGGGAGAGGGCGGCTTCCCCAGGCCTGGTGAGATAGGTTGAGAGCGCTGATGACCAATCCACAGATTTTTTTTTTTTTTTTTTAAGGTAGTAGTTGTGGTAGGGAGTAGGGAGCTACAATTGTTAGAAGATATTTTGTAAAAACCCTCCAGCTTTTGCCTCCAAGTTTGGCAGGAAGCCAGGCAGCATGAGTGAGCTTGCGGTCTTAAAGGTACATGGACGGCATTTTCTTAAGCTCCCCAACACGCGGGTGTCAAGCAGTATGCATTAAGGTTGAGTTATGGTTTAGAAGATACAATTATGAACCGAGTCAGAAACGAGGCCTGACGCTTTAATGAGACACAAGAGTTTTATTTTTTGTTGTTATTCTCTTCTTAATTTTAAGAAAAAGTTTAGTTTCAGAATTAAGTAGTTAGGTAGGTGGAGGACTCTGTAGCGGAAAAAGAAGACGGCTTTATTGGGGGGAAAGAAATCAGAACAAAGAAAAGAAGTTATCCATTGTGTACCAATCAGCGATTAATTTGAAGATCCCAATGTATTTACTTGAATTTGATTTAGAATATTTTCTTTAAAATAAGGGAAGTGATCTTTCATAAATACTGGCTTAGAAAGTTTCAGATTAGGTTATACATACATATTTAAAAATGGCTTAACTATGTTGTACAAACTACACATAAATTGCTGGGAATTTTAAATTCAGCCCAGCAAAAACCAACTTAATAACAGCTAATTTTGATTACTACTTTCATATTTCATTGTGATCCAAGTAGCAAACAGGAGAGTATGAATATTTTTGAAAAATAATAAGTAAATATCTATTGAAATCTATTTCTTGTTTTTTGCCTAAGTTATTTGGTGCTCTTGAAGATCTTTTATTAGTTGTTTGCTTAGAGTAAATCTCCATTTATGCTTTTAGTCTTTTTTTTTTAATGGATTTAATTATTGCATAAGATAATTGCCTGCCATTTGGACACTATAGACAAAATTTTGTCAAAATTTTTTTCCTACCAAGCAGAAACATCAAAACCTGATTTCAGTAACTTTTTCTTTTACCATATCAAAACAAAACTGTCATAGTGGAATTTTGTTTTTGAAAATTGTCTTTGATACCCTGGAGATCCTTTCCTGCCATTCTTATCAGAGGAAAAAAAGATGGGAGGGAGAGGGGAAAGGTATGAACTTTAATACATATTCTATATGTATTTATTAGGATCTACTTTTTAAAAAAGCACACAAATCAGTATATAGGACTTCTCTGTATACAACACTGACCACCTAAATATTAAATCATAGACAATGCTATGAAATGAACAATTATTAAGGAGCACAGAATTAAGACATGTTTGAAGTGATTAACTTCTCTCTGATTTAAATCTCCCCAAAACTTTAATTTAGGTCTCTTTATACAAAAAGGGCCATCAATAATTGATTTTTTTCTCATTATGAGATGAACTGACTTTACACACTTATATAAAAATGGTGGACAAATGATCTTTTGATTTTTATAAAGCAACACAACGAATATTTTACTAACAAGGTTAAAGAGCTTAAAAAAAAGCTGCAACTGAAGGCATTCTTCGGTATAATCATAAATTCTGTCAGCTGAGAGAGAGAAGTAAGAAAAGGAATTGTTTATTTTTATTAATAGATATGAGAAAGCATTTGCTGAAATATGACATCTTACTAAAAGTTAAAATTAATAAATGTATGTAATTATATATTTTGGTGGGCAGTGACGTGAAAAGAAGGCTTAATAATTATCTAAGTCTAAAAATACCAAGAGAAAGGGATATTTCAAGACATAACCTGTTAGCTTTCATAATAATTGTTTAAATGATCACCTCTCTTTAGTTTTCACTTTGAAAGGCAATCCCTGCTCATTATCCAATTGCTTGTTCTTTGATTACATGCGTAAGAGTTGTGGAAGTAGGTTAGCTTCTTGTGTACATAGTTAATGCAGTAGTCTCAAAAAAGCAGATAGATCAGTGTGAAGAAGCCTAACTTTCCCTGGCTGTATCACAAAAGAATAATTTATATTTAGCCTTAATGAGTAAAGCAGTGGATCCTCATCTAGCCTGAAATTATCTCATGGTAATTAAATACCAAATTTGATTTTAAATTTCTTAAATTTTTCATTTTAGTTAAACATGCAGTGGCCTCTTCAATCAGAAGTCAGGGTTGATATAAACTGACTAATTAAATAATTGCATGTTTTTTCCTGTGAAATTCTTCCTGACAGACTCTGGATTTTTGTATTTAGAATACAAAATGGAATACTTTCAGTGATGTGATGAGTCACAATAATACTGTCAATTGTGGAAGGAATATCTAGCCACTGTTCAAGTGTCTTCTCTTAGCTGCCAGTTTAATATAATATTTTGTGTATCTGAGATGCACCTTTATGTGTGTGATGTCAAATTCTTGACTTGCAAGTGAGGCTAAAACTTAAAAGGAGTCTTGGGCTAGCAAAATCCAAAGCTAGGTGTACATTCAACATTTTTATAGACTATTCCTGATCTTGTGTGGAATTAGCAGCATTGAGCTCAAACAGAAATGTACTCAATCAACCAAGATGTATTGGTATGACACAATATTTCACACCTTTTCAAAGTGTCTCATTAGGTTATTTTGGGTAATGACTCCTAATTTGGGGGCTCTATCAGGAAAGATGAACCTTCCTTAGACGTGAATATGTAAGAATCTGAGGCTCCTTATTTCTATGCCTCCCTTGTAAAACACATAGGATATAATGTTTTAAAGATTCATCCACCAACTAGAAAAATAAGAGGCTTGCTTTTGGGAAGGGTTGTTCAAAACCAAGTTTAGCTGGACTAAAAATAGTTTGTTTTCGTGTCATTGCTGTTTTTGGTATTCCATTAGTGAGCATGCAAAAAACTCTGTAGGATCCAGAAGTTTATGGCTGTTGTATCCAGAAACAATACCTACTGCAGAAGCTCAAATGAACCCAGTGGGGGAGGTATGAGTTTTAATGGGCCTCATTTCAGATTTGTATGTAGTCTTTGCAATATGATTACATTTTGTGACTGCTTCAGTGAGTTATTTTTAGTTTAAAAAAAATTGAAAACTACCCTCCATCTTGCTTTAAAAGAGTGATATTTTATAATTCGAAGAAAGAATACCAAATTTCATAAAATTATCAAAACAAAACACTCCCTGCTCCGCCCCCAAACAAAAGCATTTTTGAAAAGGGGAAAATAGTAGTCACTTAATCCTTGTTTGTATAGATTTGAAGGTGGATTGTGGTAAAGGGACCTTGAAAAGGGGGTGGTTCCAGCACAGTGGGGGGGGGTCCAAGGTACAATAATCAGAAATGTTGTCAGGTTTCTCTTCCCAGCTAGACTTCCTTATATATTTGTTTTGATGTTCCCGGGTACTTTAAGTACTTGATGCAAGTGCATTTTTTTCCTATTGATTGTTTCATTGTATCCTGCCATGGCTAGGTAGATTTGATTAACAATCCTTTCAGTTCATGGCTCTTCATTGGTAGATAAACACATTTTTAGTCTATCAATAAGTTCCCAAGGCATTCTCTAGGCCAGCAGAGAGGTTCTTTTATGTATTTGGGAGAATAAACAGAAAGGACAGAGCAAGTTTATAGGCAGAGGCCATATTTCAGCAGCTTTCTTTCTCCTTTGGTAACATGTCAAAAATGCAGGTGATTTAAATTTCCTTGCAAATAGAGGAATGAAGAAGTTTGGAATTTTTATGCATGATCAGGACCTGTGTTTGGGAAAATGTAAACTCATCACAGTGGAAAATGTGTTGTTTGGAGTCTGGGGGTGAAAACAAAGCTGATGGTTTTGGAGAGATTGCCGGAGCCAGATGGCCTAGTACTTCCCCAGTCTGGCGGTCCAACTGCTCCCTCCTGGATAATATACAGCCATTTGTTCGGGGATATTTACGCTAGAGCTGTTTCCATGTGAATGTTTGAACAGCATTAAAAACGAACATATTAGTAGAGATGCATTTATTGAACTTGTATGACGATACAGATAGTCTTTTTTCTCCTTATTATGCTCAGAGGAATGAAGCGTATTTGGACACTGGAGAATTGTTTACATAGTTGTTGAGCAAAAATGATTTGGTTTTAGAGAGTAATTAAAATATATAAGTGTTTGGAATCAAACTAATAGAAATAATGGCAGCACCTACCTCAAAGCTCTGTTGTGAGAATTAAATTTTCATACATGGAAAGGGCTTAGAACAGTGACTGGCACATACCCGTATTAAGTGCTTAATAAATTAGCTGCCTTTATTATTTTATTATTATTATTATTGCTCCATTAAGTTGACAAAGCCAGTTTTATCTACTAATATAGATATGTAGTTACCATATGAGTGAAATATCTTTTATTACTGCTTGAAAAAATATAATGTGGGATTGTTAGAACAATTTACTTTTTTTCACAGCATTTGAATAATATAAGGGATTTTAGCTCTTTGAGACATAAAAGATGCATTCTAAAGCTAATTGCTTTTGGTACACATTCGCTTTTCATTAAGGACTGTGATGTAACTGAGCAGCATACTGAATATGATATCATTCCATTGCAACTTTCCTAATTCACTTCTAAAAACGGGCCTCCTTAGTTGCTGAGCTGAAATTACATCTTTGCAATTTGTTCATCAGGACCCAAGCTGCTAATTGAAGCAAAATAATTTTTAAAATTTTATCCTACTATTAATGTTGGATTGTTGTTTGACGCATTATTTATGGAATGTCAGATTTGTAGTATTTTCCTTGGCATGGCTTAATTTTAAACTAGTGGTTTTCACCTACTGGAAATTTCTAGGACCATATTAGGTAGCATGTTTTTTGTTGTTGTTGTTAATGATAACGATTAGAATGTGATGGTCAAATGTAATGATTATTATTACTGCGTGTTGAGGTTGCTGGTGTTCATGTTGTTTTTTGATTAGTTCAGGTCATAGTAATTTGCTACCAAAGGCTTGTTGACAGTTAGCATTCAGAGGACATTTCACTTTTGGTTGAAGGTGATGTCTTGTATATTCATGAACTTCTTCTCTAAGGTAGCAAATTAGGTTTCATCTTTTATGTTGTAGGTGGAATGGAACAGCAGTCACGTATTTGCAGGGTACTGTTTTGACTTAAAAGAAAATTATAATTTTTGTTAGTTATAGGTCTTTCCTCCTTCCCTTTCTTCCTTTCTTTTTTCTTTCTTCCCCTTTTCTCTTCCTCCCTCCTTTCCTTCTTTTATTTTCTCTCTTATTTTCCTCTTTCTCCTCCTCCTCCTCCTCTTGTTTTCTTCTAATGATGTTTCCTTTTCTTTGGTTGTAAACCTAGGAAGACTCCTGATGAAAATATTGTGTACTTAAAACCCTGCAGATTTTGCTGAACTAAGGTTGATAGTATTCTCTTTACTTCCTTTATTTTGGCGTGGAACACAAAGAGTTAAAAGTATTAGAAAAGTAAACAGAAGAGACTTGCTCAACTCTCTGTATTTCCTTTGGCATCCGATTGATGTGCGATCCTGGTGTATATTCACTGTGTATTTTTTGTTTCACCGTGTGGTCTTTGTCTATCATAAGTTTAAATTAACTGTAAAGACTCTGAATTTTGGAAAAGTGAGAGGCATTTCACAAGATGCCTTCTAAAACAGCAGCAACTGTTTTAGACAGGTTTTGTAAATGGATTGACATATATTTTCAAAAATGTTATAGGTTAATATATAATTGAGCATTTGAAATGATGGCATTTTTATCCACTAATAATAGTACTTCAAGTACTGGCATTGCATAAGGATTGAAAGTTTAATGATTTCTGTTTTCTTCTTTAGTTAACTATAAAACGTTATTTTGGAAAAATCCTCAATTTAAAGTGAAGAGAGTTTTAAAAAATAATATGCAGTATGTTCTGTCTACTGATTAGAGTGAAACAGTAGAAAAGGGAGGCTAGTCTATAAAAATAAATCTCCAAATCTGTCCAGTTTTGACAACTTGTTTATCAATCTCACCAGGCTTTATAAGTTCAGATGAAGTTACTACTATTTGTTCAACTTTTCTTCCTATCGAAGCACTTTTACTGCCTTCAGAAATTTATTCACTGTGGACAAGATTAATTTAAACTTCATTTTCTGCTTGATGCTACATTTTTTGTTTAAGTTACAAATCTCAGCTTGATTCACCATCAATTGATTTATTTAAATAATGTTTTATATGCTTCTCTCCCGCTCCCGCCCATCTCTGTAGCAGGCCTCCTATCCTCACTTCTGATAAACACATTGATTTATTTAAACCACTGTTGTCTTTGTCCCTCTCACAGCAGACAACCTTCCTCACAGTGAGCAGACGCATGATTTACTATGGAGGATGAAAATAAGCCTTCTTCTTGGTGTTCCATTGTCTGTGCCCTAAACCAGCTGTCTATTAAAATGGTTTCACTTAAAATAGTCAATGCTCTTTATATGCTTCTGTGATCTCCCAGCTGATCCAACCTCAACCAGCTTTACTTACACCCTATAGAGGCACATATTTAAATGAGGAGGAGAGGCGGGAACCTCACCCTAAATTGGTGTTAGAGGATCTCTGTCCTTTTGTGCTTGAAGTCTGAGTTTGTTAAACTGTGAGCTAAACGTAAGTGGTAGGGGTTTGATTTGAAGCTATCAGCTAGAGGGAAAACTTGGTGGCATTTAAAAAAACTCTTTCTTATTGTTAATGGTCTCCATCAGAGACATTTGACAAAATAAATTCATCATACCTTCTTACGCTGGCTTTCATCAGAATGTTGGTTTGGGGGCACTTAGCTTATCTGTGTGTGTGTGTTTTAACAAGTTGCTTTTTCAGTAACAAAAACTGCTTGATGAGTTTGGAAGTAGATCTGCCTTTGACTGAATTCCACTCTGAAACTAAACCCGTTAAACTGGGGTTCTAATTGACTCTAATTAGAGCATTTTTATCCTACTCCATGGTGGAGTTTTACCACCTTTTATTTCAAAAGTTACAGAAGCAACACTTCTTTCTCTGTTTTTGTGTACTGAAAAATATTGTTCTTTGGAGGCCTCAAGGAAAGGAAGAGCAGAAACTTCATGCTTCCACCCCTCCCCAGAATTCCAAGCTATTTTTGAACAAATCCAAACTGATGGTTTCATTTTTCTATGCTTGATTTGGAGAAAGAGCCTCTGTTTTGACTCTGCAGCCAGAAGTGAAGCGGTATTTGGCAAAGAGATGTGTTATGGAGGTTCTGGTCCTTTAAATAAGTGATGTTCAGTCACAAAAGAAATAACAGAAGAATTCTGAAAGTCTATATCATCTACTCTTTAAGGTAGTCCTGAATGAATTTGCATTACCACATATCATTCACTGAACATCACTGGGGCCCATTTATTTCAATGGAGCCAATAGTCTCAATAAAAATAATATTCATATCATCTAGAAAGAATAAAAATGAGAAGGTCTGATGAAACTGGTAATCCCCCATCTCCCCCACAAATCAAACTTTTTTTTTTGTTACAGTAGTGAAAACACCCATCAATATCTGTGAATTCATTTACCAAGTTTTAGTAAAGCTTGTTTTAGTTTAGCATGACAAATGCTAAAGTTGAAACAGAGGTTATCAAGAGAACATATAAACAATTTAGTGGTAATAGGATTTAGCAGAAATGCATCATTGGAGTTTTTTAGCACTATGTGTGAGAGCTAATCAGTAATTTGCTCCTTTTTAAAATTTTTCAGCAGTGAGTGCAGGAAATCAGGCAGATACAATTTTTGGTTTTCAAAACATTTTCAGTTAATGTATTTTCTTGAGTAAATCATCTTTTTGGGAATTTGTAAAGGTCTTTTAAGAATACAGGAAAGTGGCTCGGCGCCTGTGGCTTGGCGGGCTAAGGCATCAGCCACGTACACCTGAGCTGGTGGGTTCGAATCCAGCCTGGGTCTGCCAAACAAAAATGACTGTGGCAACCAAAAAAAAAATGGCCAGGAGTTGTGGCAGGCACCTGTAGTACCAGCTACTTGGGAGGCGGAGGCAGGAGACTCGCTTGAGCCCAGGAATTGGAGGTTGCTGTGAGCTGTGATGCCATAGCACTCTATCCAGGGTGACAGCTTGACGCTCTGTCTCAAAAAAAAAAAAAAAAAAGAATACAGGAAAGTATGCATACTGAAACTAGTAGATGAAAATTTGAGGCATAATAGAATATTAATATATCTAGATTATCTCCCTAGAAGGGGATTATAATTACAGAGGGTAAAGTAATAATTTAACAGTGGGGGAATCTGTATGATGATTTCTGGTGGATGGCAGGCCCCACCTTAACCAAATGGTCAGAATTTACATTTCCTGTAAGTGAACCGGAACTCTTCGACACCATGATTTGATATACTGAGAACTTAGCCTCACCTCTGCGGTGTTCCTGCCCTAAAGTACATAACTTTAATAACTTTGTCTGAGGGAAACTCAGACAAACCCTAATTGAGGGATAGTCTGCAAAATAACTGGTCTGTATTCTTCAAAAATATCAGTGTCATGAAATACAAGGATTCTGGAATGTTCTATATGAAAAGAGACATGGCCACTGAAGGCAGTACTGGATTTTCTTTTACTGTAAAGAACATATACTGGGTAATTGGTGAATCTCGCTAGTGTCTGTGTATTAGATTGTTGTAATGTAACAATGTTAATTTTCTGATTTAGGTAATTTTACTGAGTTATGGAAGAGAATTTCTTGTTTTAAGGAAAGAAATGCTGAAGTATTTAGGACATTTCGATGATTTACTAATAAATGATTCAGGCAAAAAAAAAAGAAAACCAGAAAAGAATAAAGCAAATTTAGTAAAATGCAAATATTTGGGCAATCTGATAAAATATGGGTAAATAGTATCCTTGGAATTTGTTAAATATTCTTATAATTTTTCTGAAAGTCAAAGAAAAACATTTAAGAAAATACAGGGTTATAATAGGTAGTCATAGCAGAATGGTTTTGAAGGGCTAAAGGTAGAGAAATAGTGTCTGTTCATGCAAGTACCTTTTCTCATTTTTTAATTTGTTGCAATGTTTGTTTTGTAATGTGGTCAGATATCATAATCACAGTTGGCTCTGAGGATCTGTACACAATGGGTCTTAAGCTGTACCCATCATTCTCAGGTTCTGAAAGTCTTAGGCTCAAACATAAAGCATCTTAGAGCTAAGTACAAGTTAGCCACTGCAATAGATCTCTGTATACTACAGAAAAATAGTCTCTGGTTAATTTTAGTAGTTTTGTCATCGAGAAATTGAGAGTTATGTAGATGTGTGAAAGTAATTTTATTAACAATTTGAAGTTGTGTGATGTTAGTTTTATGCAGTGATATGATGTTAAATTAGTTAAGTATATCCCAGTACAGAGCACTGCTCTGCTAATAGCTGTGGTGTTTTTATTTTGCCCTGATATTAACATGTAGATCAGCGGTTCTCAATCTGTGGGTTGCAACCCACAGGAACTGTATTAAAGGGCTGCGGCATTAGGAAGGTTGAGAACCACTCTTGTAGATCCATGAGGATGCTGAGGTCCCAGGAACCTTAAGCAAAATATTTATACACATATTACTAAAAAATAGACAAGAATATCATAGCTGGTGAGATGGTTTGGTACGCCATATTTTGAGTCAGATATAATTCTTCTTAGTGTAGGGAGATAACTCTGTGGAATAAGCCCACACACAGCAGATGCCCAAGAGAATTCCTGTTTGGGTGGGTGTACACTGAGAGCACATGTGTTCAGCCTGTTGATGGGAAGAGGGATTTTCCCTGATTGATGACTCATTTTAAAAATGACATAGTTAGGCCATCGAGGCGAGGACCATGTTGCTTCCGAACATCCTGCTCACGGGTACACCTGGGGTTGGAAAAACCACACTAGGCAAAGAACTTGCATCAAGATCAGGACTGAAATACATTAATGTGGGTGATTTAGCTAAAGAAGTCTGATCACTGGATATCATGGAGTCTGGCAAGATGGCTTCTCCCAAGAGCATGCCGAAAGATGCACAGATGATGGCACAAATCCTGAAGGATATGGGGATTACAGATTATGAGCCAAGAGTTATAAATCAAATGTTGGAGTTTGCCTTCCGATATGTGACCACAATTCTAGATGATGCAAAAATTTATTCAAGCCATGCTAAGAAAGCTACTGTGGATGCAGATGATGTGCGACTGGCAATCCAATGTCGCGCTGACCAGTCTTTTACCTCTCCTCCCCCAAGAGATTTTTTATTAGATATTGCAAGGCAAAGAAACCAAACCCCTTTGCCATTGATCAAACCATATTCAGGTCCTAGATTGCCACCTGATAGATACTACTTAACAGCTCCAAACTATAGGCTTAAGTCTTTACAGAAAAAGGCATCTGCAGGAAGAATAACAGTTCCTCGGTTAAGTGTTGGTTCAGTTACTAAAAGACCAAGTACTCCCACATTAGGCACACCAACCCCACAAACCATGTCTGTTTCAGCTAAGGTAGGGACTCCAATGTCTCTCACAGGGCAGAGGTTTACAGTACAGATGCCTACTTCACAATCCCCAGCTGTAAAAGCCTCAGTTCCTGCAACATCAGCAGTTCAGAATGTTCTGATTAATCCATCATTAATTGGGTCCAAAAACATTCTTATTACTACTAATATGGTGTCATCACAAAATACTGTCAATGAATCCTCAAGTGCATTGAATGAAAGCGTGAAGAAGAAGATGATGATGACGACGACTATGATAATTTGTAATCTAGCCTTGATGCATATAACATGTATATTTGGCCTTGAATCTGTTGTACTGAAATTAAACATGCATGTTGGATGTCTTCAAATTGTGTTTTAGAAAACTTAAATAGTATTTAATGAGTAAATATAGTTACTATGCTTTTCCATTGAAATGTTGGATTTTCTTTAGTAGGATTAGTTGTGGTTTTTCATCAACTTTTAAGTGTAAAAAAATAAAGTCATTCATGGAAAAAAAAAGACGTGTTAAAGATAAGTGAATGAAAGAGCTCTTTTCCTGTGTAAGATTTCTTTAGCTTAAGCAGAATATTATTATGATAGGCATATGAAAATTGATTAGATGATAAAGGATAATGTAGCGTGTTGAAAGCATAGTTTTCTAGTATTCACTTAACCTCCAGAACCTTCATTTCTTTGTCTATAGAGTGAGGATAGTGGTTTTACTAATTTTATAGGGTCATTATGAAAAGCTTAAGAGACTTGATGTACAGCCTGGCATGTTGTGCTCTAGTTAAGTGTTGGCTCTAACATATGCAGTAGTGATACTCAATAAAGTATATTTTCATAGTTTTCTTAATGAATAATTTATTTAACATAAATTTACTGAAGTATTTATACTTACATGTATATTTAGTTCTTGTAGTGTTCGTCAGATTAAACTGGCAAAGACAGTAGTATCTAAAAACATGAGAAATCAGTGGCATTTTATATTGTTTGTTTGTTTGTTGGTGTATTTATTGGTCTCACTCTGTTGCCCAGGGTAGAGTGCAGTGGTGTCATGGAAGCTCACAGCATCCTCAAACTCCTGGACTCAAGTAATCTTTCCGCCTTGGCCTTTCAAGTAGCTGGAACTATAGGCACCTACCACCATACCTGGCTGATTTTTCTATTTTAGTAGAGACAGGGTCTCACTCTTGCTCAAACTGGTCTCAAACTTCTGAGTTCAAGAAGTCCACCTGCCTGGGCCTCCCAGAGTGCTAGGATTACAGGCATGAGCCACCACACCTGGTTTATCCTGTGCTTTCAAAATTTCAGATCTTGCAGAATTTTACAGTTTTGGGGAACCTAGAAGATTAACTGGTAAGGAGTTGCAAACTCAAATGTGCAGAGACCAGGTATAAAGAAAGAAAACCAGGCAGAGATTGTTATGATTTAGTAAAGTGTGCCTGTCTGCAGTTTCTACTCAGAACTATGGTGCCAAATCTTCCATCATTAAAGAGAAATCAGAATTAGGGACTTATTTATCATTAACTCTCCTAGTTTTTAGATATTGGACACAAGTATTGCTTCTGTTGCTGCACCTGCTTCTTTAATAAATACTATATAGCCTGTGGCTCAAAGGAGTAGAGCGCTGGCCCCACGTATTGGAGGTGATGGGTTCAAACCCGGTCCCAGCCAAAAACTGCAACAAAAAAAAAAAAAAAAAAAGAGTGAATAATAAATACTATGTGCAGGCCAAACAGATCTCTAGCTAGTTGAGATTTATGCTTTGTCTGGAGTTTTATTTATGTATAGCTTGGATTTTGTAGCCACAAAGAATGTTCTTTGCTCACTGAGTTTGTGTCCTCATTTTAGAGATGTAAACCCTGAGGTATAGAAAAGCTAGGTGTTATTTCATGCATTTTCTATAACAGAAATGTATTGACCAGGCACTGTGGTTCATACCTGTAATCCCTCTGGGAGGCCGAGGTGGGAGCATTGCTTGAGCTCGTCAGGAGTTTGACATCAACCTGAGTAAGAGCAAGACCTTGTCTCTATAAAAGAATAGAAAATTTAGCCAGGTATGTTGGTGCGTGACTGTAGTCTCAGCTGCTGAGGAGGCTGAGGCAGGAAGATGACTTGAATCTAGGTGTTTGAGGTTGCATTGAGCTAAGATGATATCACTGCATTCTAGCCTTCACAACAGAAAGAGAAACTGTCACAAAAAAAAAAAAAAAAACTTCCATAATAAAAGGCTCACTTAAAGAAAATTACCTCTTCTGATTTATTCAGTTGTTATATTATAAATTATTTTTGGTCACAACTTAATGACTTGGATGAAGGGAATTGTGTATATGAGATCTGACAATTAAGTTCACAAATTCATCCTAAAAAAAGTACTACATACTTCATTGCTGAATATCACTATAGTCACATTTGAAGTACTCTCCTTGGAAAGCTATACACTGACACCAGTGCCTAGTCCCCTTCAAAATAGTTTTGGAACTCTCTGGAATGGCCATAAGAGCTATCATAGTATTACCCTGGATGTCTGAATGTCTTCAAAATGTCTTCCTTGCAATATTTTCTTTATTTTCAGATAAAGAAAAAGCAATTGGGAGCCAAATCACCTGAGTAGGGAAGGTGTTCCAATATAGTTACGTGTGTTTACTGGTTAAATACTCCCTCACAGACACTGCCATGTAAGCTGGTGTATTATTGTGATTCAAGAGCCATGAGTTATTGGCCAAGATTTTCAGTTAAGATTTTTCTGTTTCTCTATCAATATTTACTTGGACTGCTGTGCTTCTCATAGTCACCTGACAATTTTAAAGCACATTTGGAGAGCTTTTTGCAATATTTTCATCAGTTCTGCTTTTTATTGGCTGCCCTGACCTTTCTTCATCAGTGATCCTTCTCTCCACTCAGAAAAACGTTTAATCCATTTGTACACTGCCATTTCTTCATGACATTAGCCCTATAAACTTGGACTAACATGTCCTTAATTTCACTTCCACTCTTGCCAAGTTTAACAAGAAATTTACAAATTGCTCTAATTCAAGTTCAGAAATTCTTGCAACAGCACCCAAAAACACACAACAGTAATGGATGCCCCTCAGCAAGACACCAACTCATGTCAACAAGAACTGTGAGACACATTGATATACCAAGGTTAGGAAACTTTAACAATCTGTTTGTACAGCGCTGCCAATGTAAGTGCCTAGTAGTGAGTTTGCAGACTTAATTGTCAGACCTTGTATAATGCCTCCCAAACATGCCCATAGGTGTGTACTCATGAATACATACAGAAGCATATACACCAAAATCTCTACTTGGTAGCCTGATTTTTGGAATTCTAGTTCTAGATAAAAATTTTATGATGGGATCTGGATTCTGATGACCTTTGCATAGAGTCATTCATCTTGTACACGGAAAGTTGGCTGTTTCCACTTCTGTTAATCTAAATTAATCTTACCAATTATGATTTGGTGGTGTTTATCTTCTTGCTTTAAGCTGTGTACTTTTTCTTTTTTTTTTGAGACAGAGTTTCACTTTGTCACCCTCGGTAGAGTACTGTGGCGTCACAGCTCACAGCAATCTCCAGTTCTTGCAGCTCACAGCAATCTCCAGTTCTTGGGTTTAGGTGATTCTCTTGCCTCAACTTCCCGAGTAGCTGGGGCCAGGTTTGAGCCCACCACCCTCGGTATATGGGGCTGGTGCCCTACTAACTGAGCCACAGGCACTGCCCTAAGCTGTGTACTTTTTCACAATGGCCAAAAGCTGCTGTTTCCCATAATAAGATGTATCCCTTCTTCCTTAAAGGTATTTATACAGAAGTTACTTTCTCAGTGAAGCCTTTCTTGGCTGTTTCACCCTCTGCCATTTCATGTGGTACCCATTCCTGCTTACCACTTACTACTATTATGCCATAATTTTTTTTACTTTTTTTGTCTTCTTTATTGTCAATATTTCCATCTGTATTAACCTTATGAGGACACAGACTTTTGTCCATTTTGCTTACTGTTGTATTCTTAGAATCTTAGTAGGCACCCAGTAAATATTTGAATGTGTGAATTTCAGCATTAGTTTATTTTCAATACATCTGTGTATTAACACTATAAATATTCTTTTTTTTTTTTGAGACAGAGCCTCAAGCTGTCACCCTGGATAGAGTGCCGTGACATTACAGCTCATAGCAACCTCCAATTCCTGGGCTCAAGCGAGTCTCCTGCCTCTGCCTCCCAAGTAGCTGGGACTACAGGCGCCCG
>CAUYON010004855.1:0-13582 GCA_963573935.1 Arctocebus calabarensis | reverse complement strand
ATCTCTCTCCATGACTTCTCTCACATCAATAAGATCACACTTATTTCCTGCAATGGCAACTACAATATTAGGTGGGCCGTGCTGTCGAAGCTCTTTTACCCAATTCTTTAATGTTGAAAATGTCTCTTCTTTTGTGATATCGTAGACGATTATAGCTGCAGCTGATCCTCGACAGTACATTGGTGCTAAGGCATGAAATCGTTCTTGTCCAGCTGTATCCCAGATTAGGAATTTATGTAGCTCATTTTGGTACAGGACAGTCTTGGTCATAAAAGATGCCCCTATTGTTGGGTTGATGTTTGGATCAAAACTGTCTTCCACAAACCGCCACACAATACTCGATTTACCTACACCCGTATCCCCTAACAGGCACACTTTGACTTCCCTTAGCGCCATGGCCCGGGAGCCAGGGCCTGAGCCAGCCACCGCCCTAAATTGAGGAGGGAGCACCGGGTCCAACACGAGCATCCCCCGGCGCCACCGCCACGCAGCCCAGCCCCAGCCGCGAGCTGCGCAGAGGCCGCAGCCGCCCATCCTCCGGCCCTCGGCTCGGCCGGCCCGCCGCCAGCCACGCGGGGCCCGCCTCAGTAGTCCAGACGACGCCGCGGCCTTCCTGGCGCCATCGCTGCCCCAAAACTCTGGACCTTACACCCTAGGGAAAGAATGTATGAAGAAAACCTCAGGGCAATAGCAGCAACAACAAAAATAAGTAAATAGGACCTGACCAAGTGGAAAAGTTTCTGCACAGCTAAGGACACAATCAACAAAGCAATGAGGCCCAGGCACGGTGGCTCACACCTGTAATCCCGGCACTCTGGAAAGGTCGAGGTGGGCGGACTGCTTGAGCTCAGTTCAAGATCAGCCTGAGCAAGAGGGAGACCCCATCTCTACTAAAAATAGAAAGAAAAAACTAGCCAGGTGTTGTGGATGGCACCTATCGTCCCAACTACTTGGGAGGCTGAGGCATGAGCCCAAGTGTTGAAGGTTGCTGTGAGCCGTGATGCCACAGCACTCTACCCAAGGTGACAGAGTGAGACTCTATCTCACACACACACACAAAAGAACTCAAGCAAATCAACAAGAAAAGAGCAAACAACACCATTAATAACTTTGCGAGTGACACAAACAGAATCTTTTCTCATGAGGATAGACAAATGGCCAACAAACACATGAAAAAATGCTAATCATCAGAGAAATGCAAATCAAAACCTTCCTGAGATATCACCTAACCCCAGTGAGAATGGCCCAAAGCTGCAGATGTTGGCATGGGTGTGGAGAGACAAGAACACTCACCCACTGTTGGTGGGATTGCAAACTAGAATAGCCTCTATAGAAAGAAGTATGGAGATTCCTTAAAGAACTAAACATAAGCCTTCCATTTGATCCCATAATCCCATTACTAGGTATCTACTCCAAAGAAAAAAAGTCATTTTACCATAAGGACATTTACCCTCAGAGGTTTATAGCAGCATAATTCACAGTCACAAAGATGTAGAAACAACCCAAGTGCCCATCACCCTAGGAATGGATTAATGAACTGTGTTATATGAATGCCATGGAATATCTCAGCCGTAAAAAAAGATGGAGTCTTTGTATCTTTTGTATTTACCGGGAAGGATTTGGAGAACAGTCTCCTAAGTAAAGCATCACAAGAATGGAAAACCAAGCATCCCATGTATTAATACTAAGCTAAAATTAGTAGGTTAACAACCACAGGCCTATATAAGAAAAACTCAATTAAATTCAAGAAGGGAAGAAGGAGTTTTTGGTAAGTTTCCACCTAATACATACAACCTACACACTTGCTGGGTGAAGAACACAACTACAACTTTACCTTAAAAGTGCAAAGAATGTAACCTAATTTTTTTTTTTTTTTTGTAGAGACAGAGTCTCACTTTATCGCCATGAGTAGAGTGCCGTGACATCACACTGCTCCCAGCAACCTCCAGCTCTTGGGCTTAAGCGATTCTCTTGCCTCAGCCTTCCTAGTAGCTGGGACTACAGGCGCCCGCCACAGCGCCCGGCTATTTTCTTGTTTTGCAGTTCTGCCGAGGCCGGGCTTGAACCCGCCACCTTCGGTATATGGGGCCGGCGCTCTGCTCGCTGAGCCACAGGAGCCGCCCAATGTAACCTAATTTTATGTATCCTCATATTAATCCAAAATTTAAAAATAATAATAATCCTTTGATGATGGTGAATAATGCAGTGAAGTGGCAATTACCTAGATCCAGATTATATTTATTACTTAAATGACAAAATGATAACAACTTCATTTTTAATTTATGTTTCTCTGGTTTGAAATAAAGAATATATCTTATTTTTGTTTCTCCTCATTCCTTGAATAAAACTGATCCTTAATAAAATAAAACAAAACAAAGAATAATAGCCAAACACAGTGGCTCACACCTGTAATCCCAGCATTCTGAGAGGCTGAGGCAAGAGAATCACTTGAGCTCAGGAGTTTGAGACCAGCCTGAGCAAGAGCGAGACCCTGTCTCTACTAGAAATAGAAAAATTAGGCAGCTGTTATGGTGGGCACTTGTAATCCCTGGTACTTGGGAGAATGAGGCAAGGAGATTGCTTGAGCCCAGGAGTCTGAGCTAAGCTGATGCCACCATACTCCACCCAGGGCAACAGAGTGAGGCTCTGTCTCCAAAAAAAAAAAAAGAAGAATATGCACTATTGCTTACTAAGCCCTTTCCATGAGTCAGCACTGTGACTAGGGCTTCTAAGAATTGTCTCACTCAGTCCCCAAGGACCCTGGGGCAGGGGACATACTCTCCCACCCTTTAAAGAGGGTGGAAGCATCTTGCAGAGGCGACGCTATTCCCTGAGTATCACAAACTCAGCAATGTCAGGTCAGATGCTGTGGCCTCTTGTCTGGCTCCAGCGTTAGGCTCGCCCTACAGCATGTTCCTGACGAATTCCTCAGGGAGGGAATTCCATAGGAAATGGCCCCCTCTGCGTGTGTGCCCACCTCAGAGCCCAAGTCCCCCCCCTTCCACCACTAGAGGAACCCCCTCACGAGCACTGCCCCCTGTATGCCGGCATCACACCCTACACAGGCGTCCCACTGCAGTGTGGCCAGCTGCTGCACATTTAGCCACCTCAACTGGGTGGGTCAGGATTCCGCACACCAGTTAGCTGGGGCTGAGGTGTCATCTGAGCCTCGGGTCCTCTTCCAAGCTTACTGGTAGAATTCAGCTTTTGCAGTAGTAACACTGAGGCTCAAATATCCTTGCTGGCTCTCAGTGGGGGTCACCCTGAGTTCCCAGAGCCCACTGTGGGGTGTGGACCTTGTGACTCTGCTGACCCCAACGTGGGAGCTCACTGCCTCAAGGCCAGCAAGAGGCCACCTGTTTCTGCCGTTTGGCTCCAAAAGGATCACCCACTAGGTTAGGCCCACCTAGCAGGATCTGTGCTTTGATTAACTCAAAGTGCTCGGCTTAGAGACCTTCATTACACTGACCAAGTCTCTTTTTTTCTGCCCTCTATAGTGTATTCGTTGTTTGAATCTGAAACCCCACCGTCGTCCCAGGTCTGGCCCAACACTCAAGGGGGGAGGGGATTGTCTGTGGCACGTACACTGTGTTGGGGACCCCGGGATCTGTCCAGCACTCTGTCCACCACACACCCCATTATCAGATCAGCCGGCTCCTCTTGGCACTGCAAAACCTGACCCTCACACCCTCCCTAACCTCTGAGAAGAGTGAACTTCATGCCTACTTCAAAACAAGGACATCAAATGAGTGTTCTAGAGTTGTGGGGACTCAGGAGACTGTACTGCCTTTATTCACCATCTGGGGAGCAGGAATGAGCTGGTCTGCAAGTCAGAGGGTGTGCTGTACTGAGACTCATGGTGCAGGACACATGCCCTCCCTGAGGGGCCCCTCCACCACGGCATCTTCCCATGGTCTTCGTCAGACTGGCCTCTGCCCTACTCAGAGGTTTATACAACTTGGGCATGATTTCTTGTGAGGGCTGCAGTCTGTCCAGACAGATGAAGGCTTTGCTCAACACCTTGGCACCAAACACGTATCAGGGATCCTCCTCTGTGTTCGGCATCACAGATTCCTGAATTCCAAATGCGCCACCAAGTAGGGCAGGGAAAGGCAGACCTCCAAGACAAGGGAGACAGGGACTTGTCACTGGGCAGCTTGTGTAATGGGCATGGTCAGTCTGCAGGAATAATCCCCAGATCCTAAGTAATAGAGGGAAATATTCAACAAGACTTGGCTCTAACTCCTGCTCTTAAACAAGAATCTATAAGAGCTGTGCCCCATTTGATTGAATGTTTCATTTGGAGCCTCTCCAGTCACCATCAGCATAGCACGCCAGTTTAGTCCATTTTTATTAAGTGATGTCTACATATGATAAAGGAAGACATTCACAGAAGGGCCCTCAATGAAAGGACAAATCTTTCTCTTCTCATTCCACTGGGGTAACCATTGGCCATGGCTTCTAGCTTAAGTTCTTCTAGGGGCTTCCATTTAAATGTGTTTTGCAGGCTGGGTGTGGTGGCTCACACCTGTAATCCCAGCACACTGGGAGGCCAAGGTGGGTAGATTGCCTGAGCTCATAGTTCGAGCTCATAGTTCGAGCTCATAGAGCAAGACTTCATCCCTAAAAATAGCTGGGCATTGTGGTGGGTGCCTATAGTCCCACCTACTCGGGAGGTTGGGGCAAGAGAATTGCTTGAGCCCAAGAGTCTGAGGTTGCTGTGAGCTGCGACACCACAACACTCTGCCGAGGGTGACAAAGTGAGACTCTGTCTCTAAATAAATAAATAAACAAAATAAATGTCTTTTTGCTCTAAGTTTTGGGAGATTTCCCCAGTTTAAACTCGCAGATTTGTGACCTGTTACTCAGCTGTTGTCAATTTATTATCCTACCCTAACCTTTGACCTGTATTTCATTTATCATGTTTCAAAATTCCAAGAATGTGTTCAAGTTCTCTAAGGCTCCTTTTCCCTAGCAGTGCATTGTTATTTTAAAGTTGCATCTTCCTGCAGTATATATATATGTACAGTCATGTGTTGCCTAGCAACCAGACACTGTGCACTCTGAGAAATGCTCGTGAGGTGATGTCATCATCATGTGTGCATCACAGAGTGCACTTACACAAACCCTGGTGGGACAGCCTGCCTTACGTCTTCATCCAGGCCGTATGGTATAGCCCCTACTTCCGGGCTATACACCTGCACAGCAACCTCAACACAACAGAGAGTGTGTGCGTATCTAAATAATGTACAGTGAGAAGAGCAGGGTAAAGATAAAACGTGGAGCCCTACACAGAGCACTTGCCACGAACGGAGCTCCCAGGCCCAGCAGTTGCTCTGGGCACGTCAGTGTGTGAGTGATGAGTGAACATGAAAGCCTGGACATTATGGTCCACTACCGTAGGCCTTATAAACACTGTGCACTTAGGCTACATTAACTCTCCAAAAATAAAATTGATTGGGCTCAGGTTGCTCATGCTTTTAATAACTCCACAAATTTGGGAGGCTAAGGTGGGAGGATTGTTTAAGGCCAGGAGTTTGAGACCCAAGCTGAGAAACAAAACAAGACCCAATCTCTACAAAAAAAAATTTTTTTTTTTTAAATCAGCTGGGTGTGGTCACACACACCTATAGTTCCAGATACTTGGTAGGCTGAGATGGGAGGCTCTCTTGAGCTCAAGAGTTCAAGGCTGCAGTGGGCTATTATTGTGTGCCACTGCCCTCCAAAATGGGTGACACAATGAGACTCTGTCTCAAAAAAACAAGTTTGAGGGGGAGGGAAGAAGGGAGGAGGAGGGGGGTCACGGTGTATGGCACACCTCTTGGGGGCAGGACATAATTATGAGAAGGAACTTATCTAACAAATGCAATTAGTATAACCGAATTCTTTGTACCCTCAATGAATCCCAAACAATAAAAAAAGACAAACTAGAACAAGAAGTGTGTTTTCCTTTCTTCAAAAATAAGTTAACCTTAGCTTATAGTAACATTTTTTACTTTATAAACTTTTTTTTTTTTAACTTTCTGACTCTTGTAATAACACTAAGCATAAAACAAACACATGGCTGGGCGCAGTGCTTCACGCCTGTTATCCTACCACTCTGAGAAGCCGAGGTGGGTGGATTAATTGAACTCACAGGTTCAAGAACAGTCTGAGTCAGAGCGAAACACCTGTCTCTACTAAAAATATAAAAACTGAGGTAAGAGGAGTTGCGGGTTGCTGTGAGCTATGACACCACAGCACTCTACCCAGGTGACAGCTTCAGACTGTCTCAAAAAACAAACAAAAAACAACATTATGCAGCTATACAAAAATATTTTCTTTTCTTGTATCATTATTCTATAAACTTTATTCTATTTTTTAAATAGTGGCTAAACACAGTGGCCACGATGTTAAAAAATACACCTGCCTCGGCACTCCGGGAGACTGAGTCAGGTGTATTGCCTGAGCTCAGAAGTTCGAGACCAGCCTGAGCAAGAGTGAGGTCCTGTCTATACTAAAAATAGAAAAACTAAATGGGCATGTGGGAGGCACCTATAGTCCTGGCTACTCAGGAGGCTGAGGCAGAAAGATCTCTTGAGGGCGGTGCCTGTGACTCAGTGGGTAGGGCTTCGGCCCCATATACTGAGGGTGGTGGATTCGAACCCAACCCGGGCCACACTGCAAGAAAAAAAAAATGCTGAGTGTTGTGGTGGGCACCTGTAGTCCCAGCTGCTTGGGAGGCTGAGGCAAGAGATCTAAGCCCAGGAGTTAGAAGTTGCTATGAGCTATGACACCACGGCACTCTACCGAGGGCGATAAAATGAGACTCTATTTCTAAAAAATAAAAGAAAACAAGAAAGAAAGATCACTTGAGCCCAAGAATTGGAGGTTGCTGTGAGCTATGACATCACAGCTCTCTACCCACAGTGACGAATAAATAAATAAATAAATTTATTTTTAAAACAGTGTATTTGTTTAACTTTTTAAACATTCTTGTTAAAAACCAGGAGAAACACACACATTAGCCTAGGTCTACACAGGGTCAGGGTCATTGGTATCACTGTCTTCCAACTCCACGTGTTGTCCCTCTCGATGGTCTTCAGGAGCAGTAGCAGGCGTGGGGCTGTCACCTGCCTCCTTCTAGATACCCCTGAAGGACCCGTCTGAGGGGGATTTACCATTGACTTTTTTTATATAAGTAGAAGGACTACACTTCAGAATAATGGTAAAATGCATAGTGTCACGAACATATGGGTCACCATGAAAGCTTTGAGACACTCTGTGTTATGATGGTCCATTATTTCGCATCCAGGAAACCCAGTGTCTGTCCTTTCTGTGGCTTCTGGAGTTTCAACTTTCTCTCCTTACCCGGGGGGCTGGCAGGGCTTCATTTGTTTCTGTCCATGGGGATTTTATGTTTCCTGATTTTTGTGCATCTTAAAACTTTTGTAATGACCTACTCTGTAAATCAGCGGCGTGGCTGTTTATTATCAAGTATTATGTACCATCATAATTGTAATACCAGACTTTATAAACAGGCTGTCGGTGTGGCATCTCCACAAACACATGAGTTACATCACCAGGCAACAGAAAGTTTTCAACTTCATTATAATCATATACGACCACTGCCAGGAACCAAAATGTCATTGTACGGTGCATGATTGTATCTATACATATTTATATTGTGTATAGAAATATACACACAATATTAATGTTATATAAATATTATATTAGTACATACATTCAATGTCTGCAGCCAATTACATTTTTCTCCCATTCCCTGGACTCTCTCAGCCTTTCTCTGTTGGTGGCAGTTTTCCTCACATAGCAGACTTTCCTTCAGAGGGAGGTCTACAGGGATTAGCACAGGTGGTGGAGAGAGGGAGGAACTCCCTGGCAGTCGGGCCACAGGAAAGGTGTGTGGTAGCTGGGAGCCTTGTCCCCAGCACAGAGCGCTCTGCCTTGACTCTGCGTCAGGACACGGGGAAAGGACAGATAACCAGGGGCCAGTTGTGGTAGCTCATGCCTGTTACCCTACCTAGCATTCTGAGAAGCCAAGGCAAGTGGCTTGCCTGAGCTCAGGAGTTTGAGACCAATCCTGAGCAAGAGTAAGACCCTGTTTCTATTTAAACAAAAAGAAAAGAAAAACTAGCTGGGCATTGTGGCAGTCACCTATCCCAACTACTGTACGGCCTGAGACAGGAGGATGACTTCAGCCCAAGAGTTTGAGGCTGCTGCTGGCTATGATTCCACGGCACTCTACACAGGGCAACTAAGACTCTGTCTCAAAAAACAGAAAAAAAAACGGAAAGAAAACAAGGGCCAGCGCCTTGTTAGTCCCCCTCCAGTGATTCACAGCTCTCCCACTGCTCCTGCTCTTGGTACTGAGAGATCACAGCTTGAGTCTGCACCATCCCGTGCCAACCTCCCTCACCCTCTCAGATTCAGACTACACTTTGTTCCCTGCTCAGTCAGGCACTGAGACCCACTCTCAAGATTCTCCCTCGCAAGATTTCCTCAAAACTCTTGAGCAGCTTTCCGAGTTCCAGCATCTGTGTTTGCATTTATGTGTTTTCTTACTTTTGAAAAGTCTCTTTTTGTCACTTCAATGGAACTTCTGGAGGAGAGGACAGAGCTGCCCCAGCAATGCCCACCGCTGCCCACCACCCTGTCTCCTGAGACCTGGGGTTAGGGCATCGGCTAAGGACTCAACACCCTCTTGCACTTAGCATACAGGAGCACCAGCCAGTCCTCCCCAGGAAAGCAGGGCCTCTCAGCACTCAGAGTGCTTATGGGAAATGCGGACCCCAGGCCCTGCTCAGATATTCTGATCCAGGAGTTTGAGGTGCAGCTTGGGCCTGTTAACCAGGGCAACTGGCGATTTGGCGGTAGGACTATGCCCACCCCCCAGGAACAGGGCTGTTCTACAGCAAAGCAGCTTAGGTTGATCCTCCTCCACCACTGCTGGGCTATGTGGGGAACTCAGGTTAGGTCTCCAGGCTGTAGACAGGAGAGCAGAATGGTTCCCACCTCAGGAGGTTAATGAGAAGCTTCGATGTAAAATGTGGTAGAAGGCAAAGAACAGCAGGCAGGACACAGATGCTGGCTGCTACAATTGCCGCCTGATGACTAGCATCCCACGGTTCCATAGGCCCGTGTGTTGGCTCCAGCTGCTTACCCTGTTACCCTCAAGCCACAGAGTTCAAGTTGTACTCCACTTATGTGACATCTGCACCTTCCAGTGGAGTGTGGAGGATGGCTCCCTGTGGCTCAGTGCCATGTGAATCTTCCTGGTGGCTTTTCTAGGACATTGTGACCTCCTGGGATGGAAGGCTGTCAGCTATCAATTCTTTCATCAGGCAGAATATTTATCTTGAACTCCCTTGGATAATTTACAACTTATAATGTGCTATTCTTAGGAAAATCAAATACTAAACTGTGCCTAAATTAAAAGAAAGGGTAAGTGCTGGGGCCTATTGCTCATGCCTCTAATCCTAGCACTCTGGGAGGCCAAGGTGGGAGAATTGCTTGAGCTCAGAAGTTCAAGACCAGCATGAGCAAAAGTGAGACTCCATCTCTACTAAAAATAGAAAAACTACCCAGGCGTTGTGGCACGAGCCTGTAGTTCTAACAACTACAGGGAAGATGAGGCAGGAAAATAACTCAAAGTTATAACTCCAGTTAATCCTGGAATTTGAGGTTGCTGTGAGGTAAGACACCACAGCACTCTAGCCTGGGTGAAAGAACAAGACTGTCCCCCCCCCAAAAAAAAAAAAAACTGTAAAAAAATAAAAGAAAGAGTAGGGTAGTCTTCGAGTCTTTTATCTCATGGACTAACAGTTCAGATCAAAAGGATGCTATGGGCTCGGCGCCTGTGGCTCAAGCAGGTAAAGTGCCAGCCACATACACCTGAACTGGCGGGTTCGAATCCAGCCCGGGCCCGCCAAACAACAATGATGGCTGCAACAAAAAAATGGCCGGGCATTGTGGTGGGTGCCTGTTGTCCCAGCTACTTGGGAGGCAGAGGCAGGTGACTTACTTGAGCCCAGGAATTGGAGGTTGCTGTAAGCTGTGATGCCACGGCACTCTATCCAGGGTGACAGGTTGAGGCTCTGTCTCAAAACAACAACAACAACAACAAAAAAAAAACGATGCTATGTTGGGGGACCTCACTCACATCCACGTGCCTTTTCTTTTTTTCTTTTTGAGGCAGAGTCTCACTATGTCGCCCTCAGTAGAGTGCTGTGGCATCACAGCTCACAGCAACCTCTGACTTGGGCTTAAATGATTCTCTTGCCTCAGCCCTTCCTTCCCTCACCCCGAGTAGCTGGAACTACAAGGCCCCCCACAAGGCCTGACTATTTTTTGTTGCAGTTATCATTGTTGTTTAGCAGGCTTGGGCCGGGTTTGAACCACCTGCCTTGGTGTATGTGGCTGACGTCCACCCGCTGAGTCTCTGGCGCTGAGCCCCATGTGCCTTTTCTTTTCTGAGTGTCTTAGCAGTATGATGTGCTCGCTTCAATTCAGCACCAAATACTTTTTGTTAAATATCTGTTCTTGAAAACAACTACTTTTATTTCCACCATGGGGTTAGAACATGAGGAAAAACATAAAAATAAAAAGACATGGTGCTACTGATCTACAACTATAAGGGCAGTAAGTGCAGCTTCACTGTGGCAGAGCTGGTAATAACTCTAAAGGCCTGGAGGTAGCCTCCCATGTCTGGAGGACTGAGATCGGAGACCAGAGTTTCAGCTGCTGCTGAAAAGAGCAATAGGATCTTGTCTACTTTGAAAAGGTGGGAGACATCAACTGGTGATAGATCAAGTGATTAAGATGAGATGGAAAGTTTTCCTTTCTGATCTAACGTGCATGTCAATGGTTGGAGAAGAAAAGCTAATTTGGAATATCAGAGTAGGTGGGTCAGAGTTCATCTTCATAAACTTCAAAGGAAAAGAATGACCTTGATTTAAATTGTTGGTGCACAGCTCTTCAGAAGAGAAAGGAGGTTGTTTTGCCTTTTCCTTTAATCCTGCCTCAGAACTAAAAGATAAAAACATCTTAACAAAATAGATGTCAATTTAAATAATGTCTGCTCTGGAAAATATGTTCTTATCAAAGAAAGAGAAGGAGGAAGGGAGGGAGGGAAGCATAGTGATTCCGAGAATCAAGATTATTTCCTTTGAGTTCAAATACAAAAATGTGGGATTATGGAAAACTAAAATAATTTGGAACTATCCGTTTGCGATTCATCTTTCCTATTATTTCATATTTTTTATTTCAATATATTGAGGGGATACAAGTGTATTTGTTACACAGACAGCTTTTACAATGCTCAAGACAGGGCTTTTAGCATGCCCCTCACCAGAATACCCAACAGATAAAATTGTAATCCCTTTTCTCCCCATCTTCCCTCTCTTCTTGGTTCCCAATGTCTTTTACATCAATTTGTGTCCCTGAGTGCCCGTCATTTAGTTCCCGATTATTAGTGAGAACACATATCTGGTTTCCATTCCTGAGATACTTCATGTAGGATAACGGCCTCCAGTTCCATCCCAGTTGATGCAATAGACAATATTTCTTCCCTTTTTGTAGCTGAGCAGTACTCCCTCGTTTGTGTGTACACACATCACACACCCTACATGTTTTCTTTGTGAATTGATGGGCACTTAGGTTGATTCCACCTCTTTGTAATTGTGAATTGCGCTGTGATAAACATTTGCGTGTCCATGTCTTTCTGATAAGAGGACTTCTTAAATACATACATCAAGTAGACAGAAAGATCACAAATTAGCAACCTAAAATCACATCTCAATCAGCTAGAAAAAGAACAAACCAAACCCAAAGCTAGCAGAAGAGAAGAAATAACAAAGTTCAGAGCAGAATTAAACAAAATGGAAGCCGAGAAGAAATAATAAGTACGAAGGATCAATGAAACAGAAAGATGGTTCTTGAAAAGATAAATCAAAAGACCACTAGCCAGGTTAATCATTTCACATTTTAATGACATTCCAGGAAAACCTGAGTTTTCCATTCTCTTTTAAAAATCCAAAACGCCCCCTCCCTTGCCTTAGGTAAGTCTGTAGGAATGATGGAGGCCTCCCTCACTTTGCAAGTCTGTCAGTTACATGGCAGGCATCGCCCTTGGACCACAGAGCCCAAGGTTGTTGCCATGGCAGCCCTGATGATAGGCACCTGGGGTTGGCTCTGGCTTTGCAGGCTGCTGGCACCCTGCTAACAGGCTGCTGCACCCTCGACAGCTTTCTCTAAACCACCAAACACTCCTGCCTATACCAGCAACCTTTGGTCAGGAATGCGGTTCCTCCTTGACAGAGAGACTGGGAGAAGCTGCCCATTTAGGAGTGTTTAAGAAACTTCGTTCAGATACAGAAAATTTTCCTGAATTCTTTTCTAAAAGAAAACATCTTCTCAGTATTTTTATCATTCTCTTTTTCTTTCTTTTATAAGTATAAGAAGAAACATTTATTGGGAGCTCTCTGTTAATATTTACCAGCTCACTTGTGCCAGGAGCCTATTAAGCAGGCACTTTTATTTTATTTTTTTTCCCCACAGAATTTTTATCGTCCCTGTATACATATTTTTGGCTGTAGATTTGGAGTGGAATTTCCTGTCTCTGTTGTACTGTCGACTCTACCATGCATTGGACTCAGTAGCACGCTTGAGAAGGAAAGCCGTCTTCATTTACAAATGACATGACTGTCTATGTAGAAAATCTAAAAGAATCAAAACAAAACAAAACACACAAACCACAACAACAAAAAATTTGTGGAACTAAGAGGTGATTATAGCAAGAGTACAGGATACAAGGTCAACATCCAAGTGGAATTTGGAATAAATATACTCCTTTATGACTATTTTGATTTGAATTCATAGCGATTAAATTAAAATGCAACTTTTCTTCCTTTCCTAGTTGTAAAATTTTCCCCTTCTGTTTTCTTCAGCTGCCCTCGTCCCCGCCCTGCACAGTGAACAAGCAGACGCCCCACCCGGGCAGCTCCTCTGGAGTCAGTCAGTCAGCAAACCCCCCTGCAGTGCTGAGCTGGTCACAGCTGCCCTGGGAAGTGGTTACAGGGAAAGCAGTAATTTACTTACAGTTTTTAATAAAATGCATACTTTTATGATCAACTGAAAATTTGAAGGTTAAATGCAATAAACTCTCTTAGTCTAGAGCACCATGGTTTCTCCTAGGAGAGCAAGAAATTAAGAACAGTTTTTCCCCTAATTTTATACAGGAGTAAGAATTATAGACTCGGTGCCGGTAGCTCAAGCGGCTAAAGTGCCAGCCACATATACCATAGTTCAAATCCAGCCCTGGCCTACCAGACAACAATAACTATAACCAAGAAATAGCTAAGCGTTGTGGGGGGTGCCTATAGTCCCAGTTACTTGGGAGGCTGAGGCAAGAGACTCACTTGAGCCCAGGAGTTGGAGGTTGCTGTTGTTGTGCCACCCCGGGGGTCGCCAACCCAAAGACCACTCACGATACACGAGTCGATGCAAGAAGCAAGAGGCTGGTTTATTACTGACGCGTCAGGGTCCCTCAGCCGCTTGGGGGAAGGACCTTGAGCGGCTGTTACAG
>CAUYON010004850.1:0-12406 GCA_963573935.1 Arctocebus calabarensis | reverse complement strand
AGGCATGCACCCCAGGGAACCCCAGCTAGCTGGTCTCAGAGAAGTCTCCGGGGCTGCCAGGTATTGGGGACTCAAATACCCAATAATGATGTTTTAGGTCTCTTGATTTGTTTTGTTTTTCAAATTGGCCAACCCTGGGTCTATTCTATCAAACTGCTGACTAGTCCAGTCTAGTTGCAGGGCAAGGGAGACCTGGAGGGTTGGATTCCATAGATATCTTTCCATGCCCTGTGGAGGGCTCTCGGCTAGTGCGCTCGCCTTGTGTGCATTTCTAATCGTGACTTCTGTTTCCTCCCGCCCTTCTGTCCTCTTTCTTTTCTTCTTGCCTCTGACCTGCAGGTGTGAGGATCTCTCTCTCTGGCCCTTGCATGTACCCACCAGCCATCCCTGATCTCGTACCCAGGGGCCCAGACAGCCTGTGAGCGGCTGTCTTCTTGGGTTGTTTTCCTTGCCCAATACCCAGACCTGGCAGAAGAGGCCAGGGCACCCCATACAGGGAGAAGGGAGGGGACCTGACACCCCCCAGGTGGGTGAGACTAAATGTGTGGTTGGGCCCCAGGCTGGGCAGGAGAGAAAAGGGGTGGGAAGATCCCCCAAGTCCTGCTGGTGCCTCCCCTGTATTGGCTCCTGGCTGAGTGAGCTACGACAGTGTGTCCCCCACCCCTACACATAGTCAGGCTCCAGGTCTCTACAGTCACTTCTCTCCCTGCTGATCGCTGGTCCTGATCTCATATCGCTGGTCTGGAGTTATATTTTGATGCCATGAAGATACTTTGTTTATATATAATGTTTATAAAGATTTGTGCCAAGAGAGTATATTTAATAAAAATTTAAATGACTTCTGCTCAAAAAAAAAAAAAAAAAAGAGTTAAGCTTTCCAAAAGGGTGAGAGGGCTGACTGGGCATGGTGGCTCATGCCTGTAATCCTAACACTCTGGGAGGTGGAGGCAGATGGATTGCTTGATGTCACGAGTTCCAGGCCAGCCTGAACAAAAGCAAGACCCTATCTCTACTAAAACTAGAAAAACTGAGGCAAGAGGATCACTTGAGCCCAAGTTGAAGGTTGCTGTGAGCTATGATGCTACAGCACTCTACCCAGAGTGACAACTTGAGACTCTGTCTCAAAAAAAAAAAAAAAAAAAGCGAGAGGGTTTTGGAGGGACAGAAATAATTTTACCTTTTTTTCTCCCTAGGTCATTTCTCTCTGTTACAATACTCTCTGAATTGTAACTGGAATTTTTGTTCAATGACATTTACTGGGATTATTGATATATTCAAATTTGTTTCATCATCTCACTTTTCTTTACAATTTTTTTTTTTTTTGAGATGTTGCCTTTAGTAGAGTGCCATAGCGTCATAGCTCACAGAAACCTCAAACTCTTGGGCTCAAGTGATCCTCTTCCCTCAGTTTTTCATTTTTAGTGGAGATGGGGCTCCCACTCTTGCTCAGGCTGCTCTAGAACTCTTGAGTGCAGGTGATCCACCTGCCTCAGCCTCCCAGAGTGCTAAGACAACAGGCGTGAGCAACTGGGCCCAACCACTGCACCCAGCCCTATCATCTCACCTTTTCCTATGTACTATATGTTTTGCTTTTTCACTAGAAGTCCAATGTGCCATCCAAGGTGCCACAGGGTTCTTTTCTCATTTTTCCCTCTGAAAAATATTAAAGTTGGTTTTATTTATTCTTGTTATTATTTCACTTTATCTCTGTACAAATTTTTAATGTCTACATTATATGGGTATACCAGTTGCAGGTACAGTTCCAGATCCCTGCAACAAAGTGACTATCACAGACTTTCTTTGTACTAAACTATAGTCTATTAAGTGTGACTAGCATTATGTCTTTAAAACACACATGTGGGGTGGCTCAGTGGGTAGGACACCAGCCTCATATACGGAGGGTGGCGGGTTCAAACCCATCCCCAGCCAAACTTCAACAAAAAAGTAGCTGGGCATTGTGGCAGGCGCCTGTAGTCCCAGCTGCTCGAGAGGCTGAGGCAAGAGAATCGCCTAAGCCCAGGAGTTTGAGGTTGCTCTGAGCTATGATGCTACGGCACTCTACTGAAGGCGATAAAGTGAGACTCTGTCTCTAAAAATAAAATAAAAAGAAAAAACATGTATACCTTAATTTAAACTTTATTGCTAAAATATGCTAATTATTTAAGCCTTCCAAGAGTCATAATCTTTTTGCTGGTGGAGGGTCTTACCTCGATGTTGATGGCTACTGACTGATCAGGGTGGTGGTTGCTGAAGGATGGGATGTCTGTGGCAATTTCTTAAAATAAGACCACAATGAAGTTTGCCACATCTATTGACTCTTCCTTTCACAAAAAGATTTCTCTGTAGGGCAGCACTCGTAGCTCAGTGGGTAGGTTGCTGGCCACATACACCAAGGCTGGAGCTATGACCCGGCCCGGGCCAACTAAAACAATAATGACAACTGCAACAACAACAACAAAATACCCGAGCGTTGTGGTGAGCGCCTGTAGTCCCAGCTACTTGGGAGGCTAAGGCAAGAGAATCTCGTAAGCCCAAGAGTTTGAGGTTGCTGTGAGTTGTGATGCCATGGCACTCTACCCATGTAGAGTGTACCTTACCCATGTAGCTGTCCAGGGTGACAGGCTGGAGAGTCTGTCTCAAAAAAAAAAAACAAAAAAAGATTTCTCTGTAGCATGCAATGCAGTTTGATAGCATTTTATTCACAGTAGAACTTCTTTCAAAATGGTTATCAATCCTCTCAAGCCTTGCTATTGTCTCATCAACTAAGTTTATGTAATATTCTAAATCCTTTATTGTCATTCAACAATGCTCACAGCATATTTGCCAGGAGTAGATTCTGTCTCAAGAAACCACTTTCATTTCTCATCCATAAGAAGCACCTCTTCACTCATTCAAGTTGTATCACAGAGTTGCAGCAACTTAGTCATACCTTCAGATTCTACTTTTAATTCGATGTCTTTTGCTATTTCCACCACATCTGCAGTTACTTCCTCCACTCAAGTCTTGAACTCCTCTAAGTCGCCTATGAGAGTTGGAATTAGCTCCTTCCAAACTCCTATTAATTTTGATATTTTTGATCTCCTCCCATGAATCACCAATGTTTTTGATGGCATCTAGAATGGTGAATGCTTTCCAGAAAGATTTCAATTCACTTTTCCTAGATCCAGAAGAGGAATTACTTCATATGGCAGATATAGCCTTATGAAATGTATTTCCTAAATAATATAAAATGTAATTGTTACAATAGACTTGCTCAACGCAGAGTTGCCACAACCTTCAATTATATGTGCATATAATTCAACCTGCATATATATGTGAGTGTGTGTGTGTATATATATATCTGTGAAACACAATAAAGTGAAACACAATAAAACAGGATGTGCCTATATTTCTATTCTGTTACTAGTTATTCTTGAAAAGTTTAGCATTCCTACTTAAATCTACAATTTTATAGTTTGTATATACTCTCCTGAACAAAACAAGGACTTTAGTATTCTTTACCTTTTACTGTTCTAAACATTATGAAATGAAAACAAAAAGAATTCTTTACTCCAGATCTTCCATTTATAACTAGTAAATTATAGTTTTACTGTATTTTAATCTAGTCCTTCAGAAAACACACAAATTAAACATAATAATCTTTACTTCATATAAGTAATGACTATTTAATTTTATCTATAGGTTTACCAATTTCTTTCCTCACTATCACTTTTGGGGGAGCTCAGGTCTTCATTTTGAGGCCACTATTTTTTTATTCCTGAAATCACTTTTTTTTTTCCCCCCGAGACAGAATCTCACTTTGTTGCCCTCAGTAGAATGCCATTATACTATAGTTCACAGCGACCTCAAACTCTTGGGCTCTAAGAATCCTTTTATCTCAGCCTCCCAAGCAGGGACTACAAGTACCTGGCACAATGCCTGGCTATTTTTTTTTTTTAAGTAGAGACAGGGGTCTCGATCTTGCTCAGACTGGTCTCAAACTCCTGAGTTCAGGTGATCCACCTGCCTTGGCCTCCCAAAGTGCTAGGATTACGGGTGTGAGTCACTGCACGTATCCTCCTGAAATAACTTCTTTTTTTTTTTTTTTAAGCTACAGATTCTCACTTTATCACCCTTGGTAGAGTGCCATGGCATCACAGCTCACAGCAACCTCCAGCTCTTGGGTTTAGGCGATTTCTCTTGCCTCAGCCCCCTGAGTAGCTGGGGCTACAGGCACCTGCCACGACACCCGGCTATCTTTTTTTTTTTTTTTTTTGAGACAGCTGTGACTGTGGCATTATAGGTTACAGCAACCTCCGACTCTTGGGCTTAAGCAATTCTTTTACCTCAGCCTCCCAAGTACCTGGGACTACAGGTGCCCACCACAATGCCCCACTATTTTTTGTTGTCATTGTTGCAGTTGTCATTGTTGTTTTAGCTGTCCAGGGCCAGGTTCGAACCTGCCAGCCTCCATGTATGTGGCCAGAGCCATAACCACTGTGCTGTGGGCACCAAGCCCTGAAATCATTGCTAAAGAAATTCTTTTGGTGAAGATCTGCTGTGGCAGATTCTCTTGGACACTATTAATCTTTATTCTGCCCTCAGTCCAGAAAGTTATCTGTGCTAGGCACATAATTCAAAGTGGACAATTATTTTCCAATTCCAGGTTGACAGTTATGTTTCTTCAACACTTTGAAGGGTTTTTTTTTTTTTGGAAACAGAGTCTCATTCAGTTCTCCAGGGGTTGAGTGTCATAGCATCACAGATCTGAGCAACATCAAACTCTTGGGCTCAAGTCATCCTCTGTCTCAGCCTCCTGAGTACCTGGGACTATAGGAGCCCTCCATGGCATCCAAATAGTTTTTCTATTTTTAGTGGAGATGGGGCCTCGCTTTGTTCAGGCTTGTCTCAAACTCCTGAGCTCAGGTGATCCAACTGCCTTGGCCTCTCAGAATGCTAGGATTACAAGTGTGAGTTACTGCAACTGACCAAGATATTATTATTATTGTTATTATTATTTTTTTTTGAGATAGAGCCTCAAGCTGTCACCCTAGATAGAGTGCTGTGGCATCACAGCTCACAGCAACCTCCAATTCCTGGGCTCAAGCAAGTCTCCTGCCTCTGCCTCCCAAGTAGCTGGGACTACAGGCGCCTGCCACAACGCCCGGCCATTTTTTGGTTGCAGCCGTCATTGTTGATTGGTGGGCCCGGGCTGGATTTGAACCTGCCAGCTCCAGTGTACGTGGCTGATGCCTTAGCCCATTGAGCCACAGGCACCGAGCCTGGCCAAGATATTATCGATAAACGTATATATATATGTGTGTAATTTTTTTTTTTTTTAAGAGACACAGTTTCACTTTATCGCCCTCGGTATGGTGCTGTGGTGTCATGGCTCACAGCAACCTCCAACTCCCGGGCTTAAGCGATTCTCTTGCCTCAGCCTCCCGAGTAGTTGGGGCTACAGGCACCCACCTCAACACTCAGCTATTTTTTTGTTGCAGTTTGGCTGGGGCTGGGTTCAAATCTACCACCTTTGGTATATGGGGCTGGTGCCCTACTCACTGAGCCACAGGTGCTGCCCAGATCAATATATTTTCTACTTTTGTTCTTGTGAAATCTGCAGTCTAGATGCCATTCATTTGTAGGTAAATTTTTTCTCATAAGGTATTTTAAAAATATTTTTTCCTTTGTGTTCTAGAGTTTTACTATAAAGTATCTAGATCTAGAGTCCTCTATATTTATGAAGCTTGCTATAAATCATGTTTGAGGCTCGGCGCCTGTGGCTCAACGGGCTAAGGCACCAGCCACATACACCTGAACTGGCAGGTTCAAATCCAGCCCGGCCCGCCAAACAAAAATGAGGCCTGCAACCAAAAAATGGCCGGGCATTGTGGCGGGCCTGTAGCCCCAGCTACTTGGGAGGTGGAGGCAGGAGACTCGCTTGAGCCCAGGAATTGGAGGTTGCTGTGAGTTGTGATGCCACAGGACTCTATCCAGGGTGACAGCTTGAGGCTCTGTCTCAAAAAAAAAAAAAAATCATGTTTGAGGTATTTGTGAATTCATATCTTTCATCAGAGATTGAAGACATGATTCATGATTGAGACAATCATTCATTCATTCTTCAAATATTTCCTGTCCTCTATTCTTACTAATTAATCCCCCAGAAATTCATAAATTAGATTTACTCTCTACATTTTTAATTTTCTGGTTACATTGTTTATTTGTATTACAAAAATGACCAATTATTAGCTGGACATGGTGGCAAGAGCCTGAGGTCTCAGCTACTCGGGAGCCTTAGGCAGGAGATCTGCTTGAGCCCAATAGTTCAAGGTTGTAGTAAGCTATGATCACATCACTGTACTCTAGTTTGGGCAAAACAGCAAGACCCCATTTTTTAAAGAAAAAAAGAAGAAAAAAAAATCCCAATTAGTTGTGACAGTCTCTTATTGCTTGATTGTTTTTGTAATTTTATTTGAAAATTTCTAGTATTTTATGCAAATCTCTCTTTCTTTTTTTTTTTTTTTTTGTAGAGACAGAGTCTCACCTTATCACCCTCAGTAGAGTGCTGTGGTGCCACACTGCTTACTGCCATCTCCCGGGCTCAGGCAACTCTTCTGCCTCAGCCTCCCGAGCAGCTGGGACCACAGGCACCTCCCACAACGCCTGGCCATTCTTTTTTGCAGTTTGGCCGGGGCCAGGTTTAAACCCACCACCCTCGTATATGGGGATGGCACCCCATTCACTGAGCCACAGGTGCCGTCCGCAAATTTTTTATAGTTAGAATATTATAATTCCCATATCTGAAGACCATGGAGGTCAAAATTTGTTGGTTTTAATTTAATCAAGTGGCTTATTTTCTCTTATGTTTGCTGATCTTTATATGTAAGACCGTAAGTATCCTAATTTGGGGGGATTTTTCTGATGCCTCTACTAGAAGTCAACGGGAACTGCCATTCTGGGACTACTTTAGCTTTTTCAAATATTTGTCCTTATTTCGGAATCTCAGGTTCAAGAAATCTATTTTGGATCTAGCCTAAGATTTGTCTCTATGCACTATGTCTACATTTACCCTTAGGGCCGTATCAATCTCCAGGCCTCTTACTACTCTTTCATGCTTCCATTCTGGTTTCAGGCTAATTTTTATTAAGGACCATTTGAAGATTTTCTTTATTTACTGCAAGTCCCACAGTCTATTAAAAAACTTATTCCAGGACAGCGCCTGTGGCAAGGCGAGTAGGGTGCTGGCCCCATATACCAAAGGTGGCAGGTTCAAACCCGGCCTCGGCCAAACTGCAAAACAAAAAAATAGCCGGGCGTTGTGGCGGGCGCCTGTTGTCCTGGCTACTCGGGAGGCTGAGGCAAGAGAATCGCCTAAGCCCAGGAGTTGAAGGTTGCTGTGAACTGTGTGACTCCACAGCACTCTACCAAGGGCAATAAGATGAGACTCTATCTCTACCAAAAAAAAAAAAACCTTATTCCAGAATCTCCTTGTTTTAATCTAACAGGATGTTTTATAGGATATAGCCTGTCATACTTAGAGAAGTCAAAGTCCTATACAATGCTTGTTTTTTGAAAAATAATTCATGTGTATTTCAGGGTACAATAACAAAGAAAGTGAAATATATATATATATATATTTTTTACTTTTAAAAGCTAGATATATTTTTAAAAGATCATGTTTATAGTAAGTAAATTACCACTTTATTCATTGCCAGACATTTATTTATTGAGATGTGAGCCCCAGGGAGACCTCGTCTTGGGATAATAAACTGTTTTGTAGAAAAAAAAAAAAAGTAAACTATGTAATGCAGAAACATCAAATTAAAATTGATGAATAAAAAGGAACACTTGAGAAGTTCAAGAGTAGAAAGAATAGGACAGTTCTATTTCTAATGTAGGAGGAAAAGTTAACAGACATTAAAATTATTTTTTCAAGTGAAGGTTTCTGTCAGTTGAAGTAGTTAACATGGGCTTTTCTTCTCGTCCAAACCAATCACTTCTTTCATTGGCTTTTGAGGAGGTATTTAGTCTTCTGTCATGTAGAGGTGACACCTCAGAGCTATAGCCAATATTGAGATGGCAGGGATCACCCACTTGGGCCAACAACCGGAATTAGAATCAACAAAAGTAATAAGAGTTTCTGAAGGCTTGGTTAACTTTGATCTGTCATCTGAATGAAGCTCCCTAATGATAACGTTTTGGACAATTCCCGAGTACCTGTAGAGTGCCCAACAGAGTTTTCAGTCGCATCGCCTCTAGCTTGTTACCTTAGCATTTCTTCCCCACCAGGATGTTCTTCCAGAAACTTGGTCAAATTGTACACCCTGTGGTGTAGCATCAGCTAGGTGCTAATGGTTGTGCTCCTGAATCTCTTCCTTGTCAGACTGCTCAGTCATCTTGGCACACAGTGAACCAGTCCTGGCATACTCAGACATGGGTGGAGGAGAGCCCGAGTTTCAGTAGGCACCACCCAGGACATTCCCCAGGCACACTGCCTGAAATACACATTTGAAAAGTGATTCAGATATATATTTCAAGATCAGTGAAATCACAGTAAACAGGTGAAGTAAGGTAAACTAAGAAGTATATCTGAGTAAAAATTCAGATATAAATTTGGAAAAGAAAGATAACACAGTATCTACCAGTAGATAGGGGATTGAACCTAAAATAGATAAGAATTGAGAGCCTTCAAGGGAGTATGAATGACATTGAGGATCCTAGATTCTTCTGTCGCAGAGATACTTATTGATTCTGGGTATAGCTGGAGGCTGTGAATCCAAGGTTGGCTGCAGGGCAGAGGGTGGCAGGGCAGGGAACAGTAAAATCAACAGCGATTTTGCTATATATGTGAAACTGTAGAGAGGAAAATTGAAAATTTCAGGTGTTAAATGAAGGCACCTAGTCTTCCCCTTTAAGCTATGTGCTAAATTTTGAACCTGCCTGGTTGGGAGTCTGAATACCTCCTAAGAACAGAATTCAACCTCCAGAAAATCTTCAAGAAAATAAATTTCTGTTTTTTTAGTTAAAGGCCCTAGAGAGCCATTCTTTAGGAAAGGGATCTAACCATCAATCAGAGATTGGCTGAGTCTAAACCATTTGCACCATGCTCGTGCTCCCGCCCCACCCTCACTAATGCTCAGTCACGGACTGAAATGGATGGTCTGGCTCAGTGCCCGTAGCTCAGTGAGTAGGGCGCCAGCCACATAAACTGAGGCTGGCGGGTTTGAGCCTGGCCTGGGCCTGCTAAACAACAATGACAACTGCAACAAAAAAATACTCAGGCCTTGTGGTGGGCACCTGTAGTCCCAGCTACTTAGGAGGCTGAGGCAAGAGAATCATTTAAGAAGAGTTGGAGATTGCTGCCAGGGCACTCTACCAATGGTGACATAGTGAGACTGTCTCAAAAAAAAAAAAAAGAAATGAATGATATGCCCCCTCCTCTATCAGCCCATGAGGTGAAAGGGCAAATTTTCCATGATAAAAATTATAGCATCTGGAGAATATATGGCACTTTATACTCAATATCTGGCATAGAGTCACAATTTCTAGACATGTCAAGATGAAGACTGTAAGATATATATACACAAATACACAATTACAATCAGACTTTTCAATATACCTCTCTCAGGAATTAAGTAGACAGAAAATAACGTTGAATGTTATCAACTTATTTGACCCCATCCGGCAATAGCAGAATACACATTCTTCTCAAGAGCATGTGAAACATTTAACAAGCGTGACCATATTCTGGGCCATAAAATAATCTCAATAAATTTAAAAGAATTAAATTATAGGCTCGGCACCTGTGGCTTAACGGGCTAAGGCGCCAGCCACATACACCTGAGCTGGCGGGTTCAAATCCAGCCTGGGCCCCCCAAACAACAATAACAGCTGCAACCAAAAATGGCCGGGCGTTGTGGCGGGCGCCTGTGGTCCCAGCTACTTGGGAGGCAGAGGCAGGAGACTCGCTTGAGCCCAGGGATTGGAGGTTGCTGTGAGCTGTGATGCTACAGCACTCTATCAGGGTGACAGTTTGAGGCTCTTTCTCAAAAAAAGAAAAAAAAATTAAAATTATATGGTATGTTCTCTGACTGTAATGTGATTCAATTAGAAGCCAGCAATAGAAATAATCTATAGAAAAATAATATTTTTGAAACAAAGGAACATTCTTCTTTTTTTTGTTTTTTTTTCAGAGACAGTCTTACTTTATCACCCTTGGTAGAGTGCCGTAGTGTCACAGCTCACAGCAACCTCCAGCTCCGGGCTTAAGAGATTCTCTTGCCTCAGCCTCCCAAGTAGCTGGGACTACAGGTGCTCCCCATAATGCCTAGCTATTTTTTTTGTTGCAGTTTGGCCAGGGCCGGGTTCGAACCCGCCACTCTCCAACCCGCCGGCACACTACACATTAGGCCATAGGCACCGCCCAGGAACATTCTTCTAAATAACCATGAGCCAGAGGAGAAATCAAACTAGAAATTGGAAAGTACTTTGAACTTTTTAAATTGATAGATAGTAGTTGTAAATATTTTAATTAAATAAAAGTATAACATATCAAAGTTGTAGGAAGCCTCTAGACTGGGAGAAAATAAAATTCTATTGTTTAAGCCTCCCAGATTGTGATACTTTATAGCAAACTAATATAAATGCCAAACTAGAAATACCTTAAATGTCCATCAACAGATTAATAGGTAAACAAATTTTAGTTATTTATACAGTGGAATACAACTCAATAAGCAAAAGGATATTACTTTTGAATTATTGATAATTCAATTATTGATAGTTGCTTTGAATTATTGATCATTCCTTTTGCTTGTAGAGTTGTATAATTATATATAATTATGTATAAATATAAATAATTGTATAAAATGTATATAATTATACAACTCAACAAGCAAAAGGATATATCACAATACTTATCACTCAAAATTATGCTGAGTGAAAAATAAACAAAATGAATATATACTATGTGATTTCATTTATATAAAACTCTGAGAAATGCAATAGTCACAAAGCAGATCATAGATGTAATAGATCACAGATAACAGATATTAGATTGTAGTGGCAGATAATGTATCAGTGATTGCATGGGGCGGATGTCAGGGAAGGATTAAAAAAGGAATTTAGCTTTATGTCCCTTGGATGTGGGCTAGAATTAGTGCATGCATGTAAAGAACAGAAAAAGAAAAATAGTAAGCTTACAGAGGAGAAAATATCATATTAATGAAATGATCAAGGTTTTCATCAATCCATAATAACTCATACTGATTTCATGTGCCACCTGACACAATGTACTGAGAAAGGACCTTCACCTCTGTAATATTCTTCTCCAAGTCACATACCCCATTGTAATCATGAAATACATCAGAGAAACCCAAACTGATGGACATTTTACAGAATACCTCACCAGTATTCTTCAAAATTTTCAAGGTCATGAAAATCTTTCAAGGACAAGGAAAGATTGTCACAGACTGGAGGAGACCAAGAGGACATGATGATGAAATGCAATGTGGCATTCTTGACTGGATCCTGGAACAGAAAAAGGACATCAGCAGAAAAACTGCTGAAGTCCAAATAAAGTGTATGATTTAGTTAATGGTTTTGTTTCAATATTGTTAATATTTAATAATATTTGATAAATGTACCACCATGGTTATGTTAACATTAAGAGCAGTTGGGTGAAGTGTATAATATACAACTTTTCTATAAAATCTAAAATCTAAAATTATTCCAAAATAAAAATTTAATTTAAAAAATTGTATTTATGGATAGACCAGCATTAAATGAATTTAAAATGAAAATTTTTATAGATCACTTAGAATACCATCAAAAATCAAATAAGAATAGAATCTAGGCCTGGTGTCTATAGTTCAGTGGTTAGGGTGCCAGCCACATACATGGAGACAGGCAGGTTCAAACCTGGCCTGAGCCTGCTAAACAACAATGACAACTGCGACAATAGCAACAACAACAAAAAATAGTAGGGCACTGTGGTGGGCACCTGTCCTAATCAAAACCACAGAAAGGAGTGTGCATGTGCCTGCACCCACATATCTGTAAATAAAAAAGTCGATTCCAAAATTGTCCCGTCCCGCGGGTCGCGGTTATTCGTGGGGGCGAGGGGGACCGAGCCTGAAAAAGAATGGGCGAGAAAGAGAGAACGAGACCAAGCAGGTTTCTTGTCAAGGTCTGTTTAATGGCGGCGGAAAGCCAGTTTTTAAAGCTTACAAGTGAGCAGGGGGAGGAAGGGGCGGGATAAGGGAGTGCGTTGTTTGCTGATAGGCAGGTTTGAAGTTCCGGCTATCGGCTGGTTACGCGGGCGTGGGAAGGCAAAGAGGGCGGGGTAAGTTGGAGTCTTGCATAGGCTGGGGCGGCGGTGTGGTGAGGCTTGAATGTCGTGGCTGTATTTTATTGGCTTTGGGTGGTGTCA
>CAUYON010004849.1:0-93026 GCA_963573935.1 Arctocebus calabarensis | reverse complement strand
GTTTTCACATAGTAAACGAGAAAATCTCATGAATGTTATGTCAATCAGGTTGATAAAAATATCTCAGATTGCATGTGAAGCCTGCACACTGTACCCCATGATTGAACTAATGTACACAGCTATGATTCAATTAAAAAAAATGACAGTGAAACTCTGTCTCAAAAACAAAAAAAAAAATTAAGCTCTATCCTCAGAGAAGAGTTTAGTAAAGAAAGAAAATTCAGCCAGCTAATTTTGGTTATGACTTAACCAAAAGGTTTGGTTAACCTTTCTTTGTCAGAAGAAGTTCTTGTCCGTTGTTTGAATTACTGAAGATGGCAAGGTATTTGTAAATTATCTTACAATAAACAATTTAATATTTTAAAAGATGATTATTTTAAATAAAGAGATTTTACTTACTGAAATTATGAAATTTATAAACTCTGATTTGAAAAAAGTATCTTACATATAAGTATTATAGTCAAGGTTATCATTACGCTACACATAGATACCCCAAGCTTTGGCCAGATGCCATTAAATATTTGAATTATAAAACTCATTTGCATTTTTGATTTCATGATCACCAAACATGTGCATGTTTGTTTGCTTCCCCTTTTCCTATTAGGAGAGAATATACTGATCATGCTAATATAAGCATTGTGTTTCACAAAAGCTAGGTTTCTTAGTTTTATTCTACCTTAATCTACTGTGATTCTAATTATTTTTGTTTACTTAAAACTTAGATTACACAGTCCTATAAGTAATTATCCTCATTCTTTTTTCTTATGACAATGGTGGATCAAAAGTCTCAATAAATTTCATCCAGAATCAACTTTTGAGAGTAGATGGATGTTTCTTTCATTATTATCTAGGCAGAAACAGTATAGTAGTTAAGAGCAAATAATATGGATCAGACTAATTGGATTTCTGGCTGTGTGACCTTTAGTGAACCTTGAAACTACATGAGACTCACTTTTGGCACTTGTGAAAAACCATCGATAGTGTGTATTAATGATGCTGGAAACTTCGTGTAAAGACTGTATGAAATGATGAATAGCTGTGCTTAGCAGTCCCATTAGTTAGCACTCAGTGTATATTAGCTGCTGTCCTTATTCCTTCTGTATAACTTCAATGACATTAAATTACAACATGGTGACATTTGAACAGCATCCTATCCCTGCCGATTTTATGCCCGTGAGACCTAAACTAACTTTTGTGACTTCATCCACCATCAACAGTCGAAGCTTCTTGATAGTGCGAAATCTATTTTGCATATAATTACTTAAAAGGACATTTTAACTATGATAGCAATTTCAACTGACTTTCTGTCATTCCTAAGTCACTCAGTGTCAGAAAGCCTACCTGCTGTTCAGGGAACTAGTTCCCCCCAAGACTTCTCATGTCGGTTGGCCTAGCACGATCAGGAAAAATCACAAGTTAGCTATCAATCACCCAACATTTATCGGGCACCTAAAAGGGCAGAAAGCTGTGTTAACTACTGTGCAGAGTGCATCTCACAGACATAGTGTCAGCAGTCGAGTGTCTTCCGTTCTCCAGGGAGAAGGAGAAAGGATCTTTGCACTTAATGAGAAGTGGTATGTTGCGGTGGAAAGAGTATTCTCTCAAGTGTTGGGAGACCTCTCCTTCCCAGGTTCGTCCTTCAGCAATTCATTTCACATCTCTGAATCTGTTTCCTCATTGAAAAGTAGAGTTATAACATTTTCCTGTCTCCCAGCATTTTTAGTGCTTTGAAAACTTCTTCAATGGGCCATGAATATTTATTAATATGTCACTTTTCTGCAAAGAATTTAAGAAATAAATAAATAAGAAGGGTGATTGTAACAGGGAGAAAATTAGAAAATACTGACTAATTATAAATGTAAGTTTTTTAATTTCCACTCTGGGATAGATCAAAGACAATCTCAGGCAAGTTAACTGGGGATATGGTGGGAATTAGTCCATGTTGATGGGAGGTAACAACCTGTGAGTGGACAGCAAAGAAATCATACTCCGGGTTATTATTTGGTAGTGGCCGAGTGGGCATGTCAGAAAGAATAATTTGGGGGCCCAAGGGGAAGTGGACCCTTTTCAGGGTTTTCATGTTAGAGAGTTTAGACAAAGGAAGATGAGGCCTCTCAAAGAAGTGGTATTTGGAGAACTCCTTCATTTCTCATCAGCTCTGAGGGTCTGGATAGAGGATCGAGTCCATCATCCCCTCCCTCCCCGAGAAGCTTTTGACACGAGCAATAATATAAAACTCCGCCATGGCTTCCCATTGGTGTTACGATACAGACTAAGTCTTTTATCTTATTTTACAACTTGAGACACCATCTCTAAACCTCCCCATTGCTTTCTATGTTCTAACCTTATCAGCAAATGTTTACAGGTTTTTCTAACACACATGGCTCACTTCCGCCACAAAGGGCTTTTGCAAATGATAACCCTGTCTTCTCTGAGACCCTTCTTCCTAAGTTTTCCTAATTATCCCACACTCAGACTGTTATATTTCAGCTTAAATGTCACTTCTTCAGGAAAACATCCTCTGAGTCTTCAGACTAAATATGATCCCAGTTATAAACTCTCAAAGGCACCTGCTCATCTCTTTTCCTGTATAGCCAGAGTGTCCGAAAGCTTGGAGTTTCTGCATGACTGTTTGGCCCGGCTGTCCCATTAGGATACAAGCCCCATGACAGCAAAGGCACTTTTACTTAGTGCTAATAAAATGACTGCAGCTGCTCGATAATAATTGCTGAGCATGTGAATGAATAACTAAGTGAGCAAAGAAACCATATACTTTCAAATTATAAAATTATTTTCCTTTAGATTAGTTACAAACAATATTCAACATAGAGAACTGTAGCAACACAAAAGTAACTATGATAAGAAAATTTTATGTCTATCCCTAGGAATAAACATTATTATGTTTTATTTATTATTTCACTCATTTATTCATTTAACAGGCATAATATTTAAGATATTACAATCCATTCTAGTAATACATATGCTTACATGTCTATGGTCTATATGTATGTATACACAGATGTGTTTATGTGTGTCATTTTGGGTTATTGGCATATATTCTTAATAAGCTTGTTTTACAATAGAAATATGTCATAAAATTCTCTCAAGTTATTAAATGTTCTTCATCGAAACCATTTTTAATAGCGAGGTAGCACTGTGGTGTTTGATTGTTTTTGTTGCTTTGTTCTTATTTTCCCAAGTAGCCCAGTTTATTTAAATAAAGTTTATTGTTGGCATTTGGGTAATTTAAAATTTTTTACCAGAAACATGCTAGAATGTTTTGCTGAATTTTGCATGCCTTTTTTTCTGGGATAAAATTCCAAACGTAGAATTCCTGATTCTAATATCTTGATGCATATTGTCACATTGTCTTTAAGAGGAAATTGATTCCATGCTCTCTAACACCTGTGGGATGTAAGAATAGCAGTATTTGGTCATATGGATCTCCACAATATTATTTCATATTTGCCTTTTTAACTTCTTCCAAGTTGATAGACAAAATTTGTATTTTTTAATTTGTATTTTGATTGTATTTGATTGCATTTGATTGTATTTGATTTGTATTTTTGAATTTATACATAAACATATACATACACGCACATGTATTTATTCATAATTATGCGTATTTACCATTTTACAAACTTATTTTGTTCATATTTTGTATGTATCTCTTGCTTTCTTCACTCAAGATCTTTATCCTTTTTCTTAGTGATTTATAAGTGTCTTTATATAAAATGCTTTAAAGATGCTTATACTACAATTGGAGCATATTGCATTTTCTGAATTTTGATTTGTTGTTTTGCTGTATTGTGACATGTTCTAAACTGTTGTATTATCCCCTTCAGGTATTTTATTTTGTGTGTATCTTCAGGTATTTTATTTGTGTGTGTGTGTTTTACATCATAAATTTTTTTATATATTTTTGTTTCCCAAATCTGGAGATTTGTATTCAGTTTTACATCTTAATAGAGTTTTCATACTTCTATTGGCATAAGTTATGAAATATTTTTTCCTAATTTTTTTCAAAATAGAGTTCAGTTCTTCCATCAACTATCACTATGTAAAAATCTATGCTATACATGACAGTTGTATCACACAGCAATTCTTATATGTCTTTTATTTCGGCATTAGGTTTTCTATGCAATTGTAATGATGTATTATTCTAATGCCTAAAAACCACTTTATTAGTGTAATTTTAAAATATATTATAAAACCTGATAAGTTCATTATATCTCTGTCTTGATTTTGCTATTGTGATATGTTTATTATTACTGATAAAAATAATTTATCAGGCATCATTGGGATTGTCATTGTATGTCAAAATTAGAGATTACATTTGTGCTTTTATTTAAATCTTTTTTATTGTTATTTGTCATTTAAAAAATTTTAATTATATATAATGGACGTACAATGGTTCTACATATTTATGGGATACACTTGATATTTTGATATACAATGTGTAAAGATCAAATCAAGTAATTGTGATCTATCACCTCAAGCATTTATCATTTCTTAGAGTTAAGAACATGCCAGTCTTGTTGTTATTAATATTTTGAAATATACAGTAAATTATTAATAACTATATTTGCACTATTGTGCTACTGAACCCTAGATCATATTCCTTTTAACTGTATTTTTACGCCTATTCACTAACCCCTCATTATCTCCTTCCTACCCTCTTGTAACCACCATTCTATTCTCCTTTGATTGACTTCAATTGTGAGTGGCTGGAAAAGAGCGCTAAAATGGGATATAGCTAAAATATTCTCAGCTTTAGCCCTCTCTCTCAAGCCATGGGAACAGTCAGGTTTGAAATGATCAGTGGTCATGTAGAGTAGGCTAATGACTTTAAAAGTCTCCCAGCCACTGAGAAAGTGAAACATTCATTTCTAGGCAAGTAAAGCGGATGAGTTTGCTTCTTCATCATAAAAGAGCTTGAACAATTAAATGAGGATCAAAGGAAAAATGCTTAAGGAAAAGTTGCCTTCAAAGTTGTATTAAAAAATCATGTATACCCTTGTATATTTTATAAGCCATTAGAAGGTTTTCCAAAGATAAATTTAAGTATCCCAATTAGTCACCTTACAAGCTGACTTTAGAACATAATGTTCATGTAAGATTTAATTTAATTTTCTTCCTCAGCCTTGCAATGGTCGAAAGCAACCGATAATGCCAGGGAAAGTAAAATATTTGACCCATACAATAAAATGTAAAACTATTAAGAATTTTTTTTTAACTGGATGTTTACAAAACGCAAAACTAAGTATTTTGATTTTTAGGTGGTTTTAAGCTTGTTTCTTTGGCTAGGAACTCTGATGGAAACTTTATGACATTGTTTCCATTAATTTGTTCTCCAAAAGACCTCCAGGATGACTAAACAGTGGAAAGGAGAGCTTCGTAGACAGTATCAGTTTACAGATCAGAAAGAGAAGGTCTCTGCTGCATGCAGAATGTGCCTCTCTGGGAAGGCAGGAAGGACAGCTGGGTTCTCTGCCTCCCAGAGCCTGTATCATACATATTCAGCAGGTGTGAGGGGGAAGCTATGCATATTTATGGGGGGGGGCTGGGTACACGTGCATTGAGTAAACACATACAGGCAATCCCTGGTTACCAATGACATGGGTTCTGTAGGCTTGCTATTAAGTTGAATATGTACCTAAGTCAGAACGGGTACATTTACCTATTACCTATAATGGCCTCCCCTTGTAAGCGTGAGTCATATGATAGTCCAATGTTGGTAACTCAGGGACTTACTGTAATAGCCTCCCTTCCGAGGTGCGAGTTGTATGGAAGTCAGATGTTTGTCCCTGGGGGACTGCCTGCATGAACATACGTCCTATGTTCTCTTAGGGGCAGGGTATTAGCATTAGAGTGAGGTGGAGTTTAGCTCCTTACATTAAAAGGTGCTACTCATTATAGTACAGAAGGACGGTTTATATGCGGCCTCAATAAACTGGCTGAAACTGGCTTAATGTCTACAATTGTTTAAAAGGAAAGAATGTTTCTAAGGCCTTTCTAGTGTCCAATCAGACTGGTCTGGGTTGTAAAGAAGGAGAGCTCCTCTAGTGAGGTAATTTATCAAGGATTTGGTTTTTCTTGTAGCCATAAATATGCCATGCCAGCCAGGCCCTCACCCCTTTCATTTCCTTATCCTCAGAGCCAGTCTTAGTTAATATAGTAGCATCTGTTTTGGTCTCTCAAATCAAAAATCCATACTATTATTCTATGAGGTAGATAGTATATTTTCTTTACATATAGGGTATTAATGAGTATATACGTTTACCAACCTAACCTGTCCAAGTTGCAGAACCTGTAGCTTTCTTTTTTTCTTTTCTTTTTTTTTTTTTTGCAGTTTTGGCCGGAGATGGGCTTGAACCCACCACCCTGGTATGTGGGGCCAGCACCTTACTCCTGGAGCCACAGGTGCCACCCCAGAGCCTGCAGCTTTCAACCAAATATATAACGTTTGTTTCTGTGAAACTCTTAGCTGGTGGAAGTGTTTTAGGAGACATGGAGATGTATCACAAGTTCAAAAACTCCTGAATACGATTTCCAGAAGGAAAGCACACAATTGAAGAAAATCAGCCTGACCTGAACAATGAACTATACCTTGCTACATTCAAATTTTGCTCTTTGGTTTTAAGAATTTTTCCTCCTGGATTATAATTTTGTGTTTGGTATTATGATTTCTCTCACAGAGGTGGATTGGCTCGGATGTTTGGGGATTCTTAATAATCTTATTTATGAATAAGAGTCTACATTGATCAGTCTTGGTGGCAGGAGTACATTTTCTCCAGTCCCCTGGTTCTGATTTAATGACATCATTGCCCATAATTTTGAAATTATTCTGATCACTTTTTAGAGATCCTCTTCTTGACTTGGACGAGCTTGCAATTTTCTCAACTTTGTAATATTTTTATCATCTGTTAAGTTATTCCCACCAGGTTTACATGTGACGGTCTTCGTAGTCATCATGTGGCTGATGACACCCCTCCCAGATTCCCAGGCCTGCTATGGAGCTTGTATTCATTTGTTCACACATTTAATTTTTACTGAAGTATATCCAGAGAAGTGATGATATTATGAAGATGTAACTTCATTAGTCTTTGTGAAGAGTACCCTTGTGTAACCAGCCCTCAGATCAAGCAGGAGAACATTATTGGGTGTTCTAGGAATTTACATTGTGCAACATTACAAACCCTAATCCTCCCTTCCCAAGCATGTCACTTTCCTGCCTTCTAATATATCAGTTTTTCCTGTTTCAGTGTTTTATATAAGCAGGCCCTACAGTACATACACTTTGGTCTTGCTTCCTTCGAATATGTTGTGTTTGGAGATTCACCCCTGTTGTTGCACGCAGCTGGACTTCACTTTGTACTCATGGCTGCACAGGCTGCTCCCATGGGATTATTTCCCAATTTACCTCTATTTTCTGTCATTGTGGGGCATTTGGGTAGTAGGAAGTTTTGGATTATTATGAATAGGACTGCTACAAACAACTACCTCGTGTCTTTTCACGAACACATGTATATTTTCATTAGGCATCTACCTAGGAGTAGAATTACTGGTTTTGAATTATTTTACTATTAAATACTTGTCATTTCCAGACTTTGGAATGGATGAAAATAAATCCATTGGATCAGTTTGCCATGTTTTCCTTGAAAGTCTAATATTCATAATTTTGACTAAGAATCATTTACAAATTCAATACGTATTTGTTCACACTTTGTAAAATTTTACTTATACTCAAATGAGGAAACTTTGAATTCATCACTATCAAAACCAACAAAAACTTATAAGCAATGAAGATTTATTTTTATTTCCTTTTAATATTCCAATGTATATTTTGCTTAAACATTGGTCAAGATAGCTATGTGCAGAAAATATCCATTATGAGACTTGTTTTCCAAGATTCTAGATTTTAACCATCTCCATAGAGCTGTAGTTAACAATGAAAATAGAAAGAAATGGGTAAAAAAAAAATTTCACAGCCATTTTTTTTTCATTCTTGTTGTTTTGATCTGTATGTGTTCAATTATACATCTCTGAATAGACCTGGTCCTTCATCCACGAACTTTCTTCTGAACTTGAATGATTTGCATGTGGTCTAATCAAATTTCCTGGTCCCATGGCACCCTGGAGCCATGCTGTACATGACTCTCTCATTTCCGTACGCTGTATGTCAGAGATAACCAAATGCATGGCCAACTTCCCTAATTAGAGTCACCAGTCCCGATGGCCTCCTGCAGTGGCCTCTCTTCCTTCTCTCCTTTCGGTAATACAGTTTTATTTTTCCCATCTCTCTCCCTGGTGTATCCTCTCCTTCAATTTCCCCTGCCCCTAAGGAGACTACTTCAACATTTGTTTATATATCAAAATAATTGAAGACTAAATTAATTCTCAGCTTCAATTTACCAAGCTCCTTTACAATTGTGTTTTTTTTCCCCCTTCAGACTATGGACTTTGGCAACTAACAAAGGCTTTGAAAACAAAAATAGCACAATATGTACTGATTGATCACTATCAAAACTATATGCTCCAGGCTTAGAGTCTATGACTTCATGATTGATTGTCTTGGTAGATATTTTTTTTTTTATGTGTGTTCCCAATATTGGATTATTAATTTACACGGAGAGAGTTATTAAGCATATTTATAAATCCTGCCTTCTTGATATCTCTGTTTGTTTTATAAAAGAGACTTATTTGAAAAGCAACTATATAAACCTCTACACTGTACATTCTTTATTGAAAGGAAAATATATTTCATATCTCTCTATATCCCAAAATAAAAAAAACCCAATATATTGGCTATGATATGGTAGAAGCCTCTTTCTCTCTTTCCATATAATGGTACAATATATACAGTAAAACCTCTGTAAATTTACCCCCAACTGACCGTAACAAACTGGTCAACATACTGAGATGGTAAACATGAAGAACTAGGTCTGCTGTACTAATATGTACATGTGGTGCATGTCTAGTCTATGAAAATTAAGTCAACTTGAGGTAGTTAACATAGTGAAGCAGTCAGCTATGGAGTTTCTACTGTATTTGAATCATGTCAACTGTGAAGGTCTACTGTGTGGATATTTGGGATTTTGATCAGACCTTTAAAATTGTTATTGTTATTATTTATGTATATATATACACACACATATGTAACTATATATAACATGTATAATATACATACATATTATATGTTAATACATATAATATATATACATATATAACATAATAACAATAACAATGTGTTTTTTATATATATACACACATACACATGGAGAGAGAGAGAGACAACATGTTTTTGTACTTTATATAACATAGGTGTTTGCTTTTTAGGTACTTTATAGTGCACAAATATAATTGAGTTATATAGAATGTATCAAGATCTATATATAGACATATATGTAATATATTAAGCTTTTTTGATGTTTTAGGGAAACATACAGCTGGAAATTGTGGCAGGCAGATTTTAAGATGGTCCCTAATGGTCCTTCTTTCTGATATTCATGCTTTGTGTAATCCTTTTCCCTTGAATATGAACTAAAGTAGTGACTTTCTTTTAAGTAAAAAAAATCAAAAGTGATAGATATCACTTTAGTCATTGGTTATAAGACATTTTAACATCTAAATTTCAGTGGATTCTCTTCATTGTCTCCCTTGGTGGCTTTGATTAAAGCAAGTCGAGAAGGCCCAAGAGTCTATTAAGAGTTGAGGGCAGCATCCAGCCATCTAGAAACACATGTCATCAGTCCAATAGCCCTTAAATTCTGCCAGGAACCACACAGGTTGACAGTGATCCTTTCCACAGTTGAACCTTCAGAAAGGATAACAACCTTGGCCAACACCTCAATTTTAGGGTCTTAAAGACTCCAACATAGAGGACCCAGGTACATCATGCCCAGACTCTGACCCACAAAAACTCAGAGGTAATAATTGTGTATTGTTTTACATGACTAAGTTTGTTATAATTTGTTATGTAGCAATAGATTTTATAGGATGGACACTCTTAGGGAACGTATACTCAATACTCAACAATGGACACCATATACAAAATCTCATTTGTGCTTAACAATCATTACACTAGGCAAGACTTTGATTGAGACATAGGTATGATTCTAAACTCCAAAGATACCCAAAAAAGTCTCTTCAGAGAGGTTACTTAAACCTAAGATCACTCAGAGCCAAAATTCCAATCCTGGACTACAGCCTATAGAATGGAATGGGAGAAAAGAGAGAACCTACGTTCTGGTGTTGTGGGTAAGGAATGAGGTAGGAGGTTGCATTTTAGGTGAGATGAGTTTGGTGTTCCCATAATACAGCAGGTGGTAAAGCAACATAGGGGGAAACTACACTATGATCTATATAAATAGATTTAGAGAAGCCAGAAAATTAGTTTAATCTCTCTTCTATTTGGTAAGACTCAGTTGACAGATGAGGTACAAACATAGTCCAAAAAAGTATCACAGAAATGGTGCCATTGAAAACAAAAAGGCTATTGCAGGAGAAGCTTTTGGTAGTCATTTGAAATATGTAGCACATTTTTCCAGGAAATCAATGTATTACATTTCTACCGTATTTCTACCTAGCTAGAAATATATCTAACAATAAAGCAGCTGAAATACTACATATCTGTAATAAAAATAATAGAACATCAAACTCTTAAAATGATACATATTAGATATAGCAGCAAAATAAAGCCCAACAAGGTAGAAAAGCATATTGCTTACGTAAATTACTTCCTGAAGAAAATCAGTTTTAATGAAAAATTCGTGGATATTCAGGACTTTGGTCAGACCTTTAAAATTGTTATTACCAGTTCAAGATTGTTACTTCTAATTTCTTCACAAAACAGCATACTTTTTGAAAAAATTATGTTGCTAGCAGTAGTTTTGTTCATAATATATATAAATAAGGACACAGAGAAAGTAAGGAGTTGTTTTGTTTTGTTTTGTTTTGTTTTTTTGAGATAGAGTCTCACTATGTCACCCTTGATAGAGTGCCATGGTGTCACAGCTCACAGCAACCTCAAACTATTGGGCTTAAGCGATTCTCTTGCCCCAGCCTCCCAAGTAGCTGAGACTACAGGCAGCCACCACAACGCCCAGCTATTTCTTGTTGTTGTTGTTGCTGTTGTTGTGGTAGTCATTGTTTAGCAGGCTGGGTTAGAAACCACCAGCCCCAGTGTATGTGGCTGGCACCCTAACTACTGAGCTATGGGCACTGAACCGAAAAGGTAAAGCATTTTGATAACTAAATAATAAGTTGGGAGTGAGAATACAAAGAAAAAAGGAATTAAGAAAATAACTGGGTATCAAAAACATACAAAACACTTGCTAGCGGAAAAATCTGTTCAGTAAGACATGCAAGTAAATCCATCACAGAAGCAAATAGGAATTCTGAATCCACAAATTACCTCTCTGTATGCTCAGTCAGTTCCTGGGTCTGAGATTTCTCATTTGAAACTGGGATTATAATGCTTGCTTCTGTATTAGATGTCTGAATATCCATGGCAATTCCTTTAGCAGGTTGGCCAGAATAGTAGATTCTAAAAGATTGTTGAATCTGTGCAAGCTTCATAAGAAGCTTAAATTCATAAAGAAGAAAATTAGGATTATTCCCTTCTCAAGAGAGATTTCTCTAATGGGGGAAGGAAAGATGTATCAACTTCACTGGGTTAAAGAATATTCAGGTAGGTGATAGAGCAATGTTTCTGGGTGTGTCTGCAAGGGTGTTTGTGGAAGACTGGTGTTTGAATCAGTAGATTGATATCAATCTATCTATCATCTATCTGTCTATTATCTGTCTTCTATCTATCTATCTATCTATCTATCTATCTATCTATCTATCTATCTTATTGGCTCTCTCTGAAGAATCCTAATACAGCAAGAAAGAGAGAAAAAGAAGGTCAAATAGAGGCAACGCCTAGAAAATGCAGCAGAGGCTGTCTAGATACCCACGAAACCCGTCTCCTCTTCCTAAGTGCAAATCAGCTACTTTCCTGTAAGTGAACCCTTCCATGTAGAGGAGAGCATGTCAGCAGTTCTTGCCAACAGATTCTGAGCAGAAGTGATATGTCACTTGCAGTTAATTGACAGAAGTTACATAGGCATGCCTTGTCCATGTACTCTCTCCCTCCCATTTGCCAGCTGTATAATGCCAGAGAAGTCCTGAACTAAGTCCCTGAATGGTTTCATGGAACAGAAGGCTACCTTCACCTTACCTGGGCTGACTAATGAATAGAAAATAAACCTTCACTATGTTAATCCATTGAGAATATGAAATCATAATAGCAGCAAGCATTATTTACAAGTAGGGTATAAATGAGAGAAAAAGAGGAACATTATAGAACCAATGGCTGAATTTTTGTACATTTAAGAAGTGAAAGACCAGATTTAGAGAACAGATAAATTGCTTGGTAATTATTTATGTTGCAGATATATTCCCCTTGGATTCCTATCAATGGTCAGCTCCACCTGTCCGTTGAACAGTCTTGCATTATAGCATAAGTGTGTAGGTATGGTCATTATACATAAAAGAGGTACCAGCATGCTGCCCAAGCTGACAGCACCATAAAGGACTCCCAAAAGAGGTGAGGCACCTCTCCACTGGAGAGGAGTTTATTTTGTAGTCAACAAAGTGCAAGAGTGTATTTCCTGAGTTATTTGCTTAGGAGCTCAAAATTTAAACTTGCAATGTTGGCTTAGTCACTCGTTTAAGGTAATAAAAGTTGCTTCCATTGGAGATATAATATTCAGAATACCCATTGTGTATATTTTTCCAATTAATTGGACTTTAATTACTTTGCAGAAAATCTATAAAAAAAGCCATCAAAGTTTTCAAGATGAGAACAAGCTGGTACCTATTCATTTACTTTCATAGAGCTATCTCACCATGAAACTTTAGGAAAAAATAAACAATAGCCAATTTAATTTTCTTCTGTTGAGGTTTATAAAAGACCCAACAGAGGCTAGTATCTCTAATTTTTAATAGAGATAACTATTTAGGAATATAAATGCTGAGAAAGAGAACAGGCTTAGAAATGCTGTTTTAAATCAAGGTAACCCTTTTCATTAGTTTCTTATGGTGCCTCTGTGTGTGTGTGTAGGTGAATACACAATTCATTATATACACACTTGCAAGCCTGCATCACTATTCAGCCTGTGCCGCTTAGAAAAATCCAACAAGAATGTTGTAACATAGAATTTCTTAATTTTTCTACTTTTCTTATCAGCTATTTTTCTGGGGTACTTTTCTATTTACTTTGGAAGAGAAAGTCGAAAGGATACTATATGTGAAATGTTGAAGAAAACATATTGTACCTGAAATACTGAATATGTGGTTCAGTGAGGCAAAGAGAAAGCTACAACGTTGAATAAGTCACGGTCATTTAACCTGAAGGAGCGTGTCCTGAGTCAGCTGGTGGGGAGTGTGTGCATCAGGAACAAAGAAGGAAGTGATGGAGGAAGGACTAAGAAGTGAGGGCAGAAATACTGAATGTGAGCTGGGGCTGTATCCCATAATGTTGGTGCTTAAATAAGGAAGGAACTACTCCTAAACATGTCCAGTGTGGTCAATGAAAAAAAAATTATTTCTGGCATTTGGAGCAGTACATCAGACCAGATGGGGAGCTAGAAGCTAAATATAACGTGAAACTTAAAATTAAAAACCCGTCAAAATCCATCAGTTCAGTGTGGCTCAGATACATCCCTACCTAGAGGGAGCTGATTGCCCTTGAGGGCTTCTCAAATCTCTTTCCAGCCCTGCACTTTGATGCTATCAGGTTCTGAACTAGGAGAAAATTGACTGACTATCTTGCTTTTGATTTGGAATTTCTAATCTCCAACTAGGTCCCAGATGCTGTAGTTACAATGCTTATTGTCTGACCAGGGCTACTCACACCTACTTCATAGTACTGCTGGGCTCTTTCCTGTGGCCTGAATTAGTTTAATGTTTCTGGCAATGAATTTCCAAGTAATTACAATGGCTTCCCTCCATGATATGTCTCTCAGGGAACTCTTAGAAATTAAATGTTACTTTTCAATTGTTATTTGCTTACTTTATCCTCATTTTATTAGATAATCATTAAAAAGTTTCAGATTTAAATATCTGAAAGGTCTGGCAAGATGAGGAGACTGGATAAAACTAAGCCAACTCTGTGGTCTCTCTCTTTTTTAAAATTTTTCCAGTGGATTTTCCATTGGCACCAAGTGCATTCCAAGTCCTGGGCTTTATGAAGCTTAGTTCCTTGTGTCTACTGGGGTCCTGGCTTATTTGCAATCACTATAGCTTTGGAGAGGTGGCTTTGAACTTTTCACCAATGTTGAAAATAACCTAACATAGTTAAAGCAAAAGACTACATGAATTTTTCTTTTGTTTTTGCAGTTTTTCATAGGATTTATGGAGATTTATACAAGTCAGCAAGGCCTGAAGAGCAATGCAGGTGATCTCATGACAATGATTAGGCACTTTATCTGTGTCCAGTTTGGTAACAAGGGCTTGACGGTCACTTTAGGAGTGCTTCATTGCAGAAGAATTGCATGAGGTGAGCCCACTTTAGAATTTAAGAGAGACAATATCGCCCTCTTCAGAAGAAGTTCTCTCAATGAGACATTAATCAACAAGGCAGAGTTCTACTGAATTGGCAGCTCAACTATTTCAGAGCAGCATGGGGTAGGGGATAGGCCATGGGCTTTGAACATCAACACATTGAATATGAATTCAGGGAGGCACCAACTTACTAGCTATACAGCCTCCCATATATTAATAGCCTCTGAACTTCAAGTGTCTAAAAAGCAAAATCAGGGCAGGCATGGTGGCTCACACCTGTAATCCCAGCACTTTACCGAGGCTAAGATGGGAAGATCACCTGAGGCTGGGAGTTTGAGGCCAGACTGAGCAATTTTGTAGGATTTTTCATTCTACAAAAAATGAAAAAAAAAATAGCTGGGTGTGTTGGTGCAGACCTATAGTCCTAGCTCCTCAGAGACTGAGACAGGATGATGGCGTGAGCCCAAGAGTTCAAGGCTGCAGTGAACTAAGATTGTGCCACTGAATTGTTGCCTGGGTGACAGAATAAGACCACCTTTTCTCCACAAAAAATAAATAAATAAATAGATAGGTACTTACAGGATTGTAAGTCATCACAAAGTAATTATATAGATAATTATTATAAGTATAATAGATGATAATAGTATTGTTACTAATATTATCATTATTACTGATACTATTATTTCCTGCTTGGTTCAAAGCTGGAACTTTTGATCTGAGTCATAATATAGCCTAGGAATGTTATCTAGAAAACCTGACGTTTTATTTCCTATACTGAACACAGTAGTTTCTTTGCCATCGTCATCAACAGCACAGCACAGAGGTCTTGTCTTAGTAAGAAGCCTGTGCGTATTAGCTAAAGGAAAAGAGAGAATCTTCATTCTTACCTCCGTTTTCCCTCTCTGATTCTACTGTGTGATGCTAGGCAAGCAAGCACAATTGTCCATTTCTGTGGGGAGGAAGGGCTGAGGGCATCATCTGCAATATCAAGCCTGTATCTGTGTAATTATTTCTAAGAGAAGAGTTAGAGTGACTGCAATATTGTCCCCCAAGTACTTGGCATTACTTGGAAGAAAACATGATGTAATTGGACTTTAATAACTTGGATGAAAATGTATCCTAGGCCCATAAAATGTTTCTCTACAACATTAGATCTAGGCGAGTTATTATGATTGCCTCTTAAGAAGTATTCGGATTAACGGATATGTGATTATAAAGTCCATTACAAAGGCAGAATCAGAAGGAAGAGGATGGAAAACTACCCTGGTATTTCAATGCTTTTTGCTCTTGAACATTTTAGGCAGAGAATTTCTTTTATTATTCCTACTGCCAGGTCCAGTGGGGGAATGTCTGAACAAGGAGGCTTGCCCTAAATACTATTTCTACCTCTGTTCTTCCCCTGGATTACATGTTAGAAGCTTGCCTCAAGGAACTCCTTTCTGTGGCCATGCACAAAGGTTAATGTGAGGAGACAATTTGACTGGACAGAGGGATGCCTAGATGGCTGGTGAGGTACTTTTTCTGGACCCGTTGCTGAAGGTCTTTTCAGGGAAAGTTGGCATGGAAGTCAGTGGATGGAGTGTGGAAGAACTATGCTCAATGTGGGAATCATTTAACAGGTTAGAGGGCCTTGATGGAACAAAAAGATGGAAAAAGGGTGAATTTTCTCTCTCTTTTCAGGACTGGTCTTGGAGAGTCTGAACAATAAGTGAATGGAAATGAATGTGGCCTTTCAGGAAATAAAAGATACAGGCTCATTATTTTGTTTTTCAGTCTAGAAAAGTACACACTTTGAAATGACCGTTTCTGGCAAGAATAAAATAATATTAATAATAATGATAGCTCTGCCCAAGTCAATTTTCTACAAGTGGCAAAGTTTGATAGGAGCTGGCAAAGTAAGGGACCATCAGCCTATCTTAAGCACAGTGACCTCCAGGCAACTTGTCCTGAATCTTTCATCACTGGGCCTCTTACCAAGAGCATTTATTCAGCCCGTTTATCCCATGAGGTGGTTGGGGCACAACTGTACCTCTGATGTAGTCACAAAATGTATTGTTAAAGGGAGGGTAATATAAAAGGTGATATAAAAATGTTCCATTTTAAACATTTCCAAATTGGCCAATTTCCTTGATCTTTAAAAATATTTTCAAAGCACCATGGTGATGGAAACATTTTGCTATCTTTAAAATGCATAGGCAGGACTCATCTTGGAGATGGCTATGCTATTAGAATATTTTATGGATGCCATTTCTGCAGGCTACTGGTACTTGGAGAACTCAACAAATGGTGCCAAGAATGTCTGCTGGGTTAGCTCAGCTATTACGGTTGCTTTCCTGGGCTCCTTGTTACAGGAGGTTCCAGTACATAGGAAACCCTACTGAGCTGAGATCTCTTACCAGGTCTCTTGTCCTTTAAATCTTTACTCCAGTCTTCCTTTTCTTAATTCAGCCCACCCAGATCACTCTATTAATATGAAAACCTACTCTGGAACCCCTCACATCCTTTATCTTCCTATTTCTGCTGTATTAAAAAAGATCAATGAATTATTTGCTGTTAACTACTGAGAGACTGCAAGCTCTGTAAGGACAGAAGACATGGGATTTTATTTCACTGATGTATCCAAGTGTCTAGCACAGTGCCTGCAGCTCAATAAATATTTGGAATGGAGAAATAAATCAGTGCATCTTTGGGAAGGCACTTTATTTCTCTGATATAGAAATCTTATCTCCTAAACAGGAAAGATTATTCTCATTTCCAGGGCACCTATTACTTATATAATAAAAATGCTTTAGTGAAAATTCAACTCCTGTTAAAGGAGACCCAAGAAGACCTGATTTTTTAAAATATATACATACATATGTGTATATATATATACATACACACAGATATACATATACAAACATTGGAGATCTTGCAGGCTCAGTTCCAGACCACCAAAATAAAGAGACTATTGCAATAAAGCAAATAACATACATTTTTTTGGTTTACCCCCCAAATTATACAAAGCATATAAATGTTGCATTTGCACCATACTGCAGCCAATTAAGTGTGCAATAACGTATGTCCAAGAAAACAATGTACATATCTTAATTAAAAAACATTTTATTGCAAAGAATTGCTAATGATCATCTGAGCCTTCTGCAAGTCTGAATCTTTGTGCTGGTGACGGGAGAAAGACAAGGAAATGGCCTGTCAGTGGAGCCATCAGAACTCACATGATTAAGTTTACTGTCCTAAGGAAGGAAGGGAGGAAGAGGGGGGGAGGAAGGAAGGGGTTTGTGGCACTTGAAAACAACAAGAATGGTAACATCAAAGACCACTGATCACAGATCATGGGCAGAAATCGTAATAGTGAACAATGTGAAGTATTGTGAGAATTACCAAAATGTGAACACGAAGGGGGCACCTGCTGTTGGAAAATGGTGCACGTGGATTTGGCTGACACAGTGTTGCCATAAATCTTCAATGTGTAAAACTCAAAATATCTTTGAAGCTCAATAAAGTGAGGTAAATCTGTAATCCCAATGAACAGCTCTTCATATAGAAAAAACTGATGAACGATCTCAGTTTCTTGAGTTTCAACACAGATATTTTCTGTGGATATTCAAGCCGCTAGTTTATGTAACATGGAGCTGCATCATAGGATTGAACTAGTAAAACACATTCACACGTTTGTTAAATATACATTTATTAAAAGTCTCCCAAGCATCTGACACTGAGGGCAGTCTGTGGAGGCAGGACTACCTCAGTTTTCTTTCTGTGTCCTCAGGGAACTCACTGTCTGTGTAAGGCAAAGACATGCAGATATACACAGCCCAGAAGGACGGCAACTCGTGCCCCGCAGGACGCAGGAGCAGAATGCTGCGGCCCAAAGAGCATATGGCCCACTCACTGCAGAAAAGATGATAAGTGGACTAGTTCTTAGAGGATAAACAGGAATTTTCCAGGTAGATGGCATGATGAAGACAGGAAGGCCAGAGAAAAAGCATTCTGGGCAGAGTAGACCCTGTGGGAAAGGCTATGGATGGGCGTTTGGAGCAAAACATGAGGTTTTATGGAGTAATGAGGAGCTTGATAAAGCTTAGTTCTTGGCAAAAGTCTCCGTAAATCTGTGGTCAGACACATACACACACATGTTTTCTGTCATCAAAATAAATCACTCAACTATGGAGGCGAGTGGAGTAGATGGAGGCACATACTTAGATGGAGGCGTCATGGATGGAGGCACGTGCTCAGATGCAGTGTGATGACACATCCCAGGGGTGTGTAAGGTGTTTGCCCAGGTAGCCCCATGTGCTCAGTTTGATGGATGTCTCAATCAAGCATGTAATGAACTGGTTACAAACAGTAGCAATTAATGATATAATCTAGAACATTCTCATTGGAAAGCTTCTGGTTAACAAATATATGATCTAAACAGAAACTTTCCTTCTCTCTCTCTTTCTCTCAAGTAAAGTAATATTAAGTTTTTGGTTTCAGATCTTGCTAAAGGGAAATAGGTGGGGAGATGGAAAAGATAGAGTCCAAGGCTCTAGCATATTTTCATTTAGCTCCTCCTACATAGGTTTCATGGTCTTTAACTCAGTGGAATATATCATTTCAAATGTCTAAGCCTTTAAAAAGTCAGAAAATGACTCTAGTAAAAGAAACCACACAGAACTCAATTTGGGAAACTTAGATTCTGGCCCTACGTCTTTTACAGACAAACCATGTGAGCACTTATGAATGTCATGTTCCTACCCTGTACCTGTAAGATGGCTAACAAAGTAATGGTGTCTGATTCTATTCAGACTGAGTTCTGCTGTGATTCTGAGTAGCTAAGCATGCTCCGTGCTACCGCAGAACAGAGATGAAAATGGTAATTATTATGAGACAAAGGTAATAGCAAGAATGGGTATTAACCAGGCGTGAGGACATGCAAAATAGCAGTGTTCACATGGAACCAGCTGCTGATGTAGAAGTGTAGTGGGAAACAGAATAGAAACCTCCTGGATGTGAAAAGGTGAGAAGAAAGGTCTTTTTTGGAGATGTGGAGGCAAATATAAGACAACATAGAAATTTTAGGAATCCAAAGAGAATAATTTAGGGCTTGGCTTTTCAGTAATTAACCTGGGGAGGCCTAACATAGCGTTCTGTGGCCAAAGTCACATTTTGAGCTCATCTCCAAGGATGCTCCCTCCCACACTAGCATTAAGATATTTGAACCATTTTGCATTTGTTCTAATATCAAAAACAGCAGCAACTTCTCTTTGTAATGTAAAGTTCCAAAGGAAATTGGATATTTTGTGACACACCCACAGGATCCCTGATAGCAGCCGTGGTGAGCATCCCGTTCCAAGTCCTAGTGCCCAGAGACGAGCACGAGCTCCCACTGAAAGGGAAAAAGAGAGATCAATGGAATTTCCTTGTATGTGTAATGTCAAAAAATTCCCATCAGCCTCTGTTAATCTTCTTTTCCCTCCTTTGATTATTTACTTATTTTGAAGGACTACAAGACAGAAATCTTGTCAGAATTAATGTATCCTTATGATGCCACATTAGTAATTCTAGTCCAAATGGTTTCTTTTCTTTTCTTTCTTTTTTTTTTTTTTGAGACAGACCCTTAAGCTGTCACCCTGGGTAGAGTGCTGTGGCATCACAGCTCACCACAACCCCCAACTCTGGGCTCAAGTGAGTCTCCTGCCTCTGCCTCCCAAGTAGCTGGGACTACAGGTGCTCGCCACAATGCCTGGCCATTTTTTGGTTGCAGCCATCATTGTTGTTTGGCAGGCCGGGCTGGATTCGAACTTGCCAGCTCAGGTGTACGTGGCTGGCGCTTTAGCTGCTTGAGCCACAGGCGCCGAGCCCAAATGGTTTCATTTTTAAAAGCTGACTGAGTGATGGTTTTGCAAGGAAGGGGAGCAAAACACATTTTTTTTTTATAAACAAATGGTACCTTGTGAGATCTTATTTAGAGTGTAACCCCCAATCCAGAAGCTGATGAAAAGCTCCAAATGTTCTCCAAGTTTATGATTTGGATACCAATATCATGAGTTGAATGTCTATCTTACCAGATTATATGATATTAGAATAAGTTATTTCAAAAACCGGGGTTATGACTCATAAAGGCATCTAAGTAAGAAGTGATGGCCTAAGAGAATGAAATATTTCAATAATTAAAAAACAAAGTAGTAATAGAATGTTTACAAAGTATGTACCAATTTGACATTGAAGAGAAAGAAAAGGTAAACAGGGCACTAGATAGCTGCTCTCAGCTAAAAGTCTGTTATGTCCAATTACAGTCTTAGATATTAACGCCAATAAGAATAACAAACACATACAAAAACCAAAGGCAGAAAAATATTTTTAGAAGTATACTCATGGTCTCCAATACTTTAATTATTGAACCAGAAAATGAAAATAAACTCTTCAAATAATAACTTCCTCTCAGGCCCCTCCTACAAAATCCTGTGAGAATATAAAAGATAATCTTGGAGGATGTAAGCACTCTAATTTGTACAAATAATCAACACATTGAATCCCACAAAGGCATAAATGTATTCATGTATGTATATATGACTTGATAAAAAGGATAATCTTGGAAATTATTATATTAAATTAATTAATAATTAAAAATTATTAGATTAAAAACTGAAAAAGATGAAAAGATACATTTATGCAAACTCTAAAAATAGGCAAACCTCTCCTAGAGGTAATCATACAAAATTCAGAACATTAAAAATCCACACAACAGTAAATAAATACAGGAGAGATTTTAAAAAATAATCCTATAGAGTTGTATGAATGACATTGGAAAATCTACATGAAATGAGTTCTTTTTTATGTTTTGTCTCAAAATAGAAGAGGTAATTTAATACATTTATTAAAAGGAAAGAAGTTGAGTATGTTATTAAAGGCCTCCCCTAAAACTCTGGCTCCAGAGAGCTTTATGTTCTATAAAATCCATGGACCAGATAAAGCTCAGCCACTCTAAATTTTTCCATATTGTGGAAAGCAGTCAGTTTCTTCTCAATTAAATTTACAAATCAATTATAATTATCATAAGTCAAGAAGATCACTAAAAATCTAGAGACGAATTTTTAAGAAAATAAATGCAGACTGCATGAAGAATTGAAACCAGCGTATTAAAATAATAACATATAATTTGATAAAGTATATGTAAAACTCAGTACCATGAGTACTTCTGGTGTAACTACTTTACAGAGACATTTGGCAATGTTTGTTGAAGCTGAAATTGCATAGACCCTTGAACTAGCAGTTCTACTCCCAGGCTATCTGCTGGAGAAACTCTCTAGACAGGTCCTTGAGAATGCATGAATTAGAATGTTTGTTTTAGCCCTTGGGTTAAAAGTGAAAAATGAGAAAAAATTACCTTAAATGCTTATTAAGAGAATGGAGATGTATTGTATACATTTCACTATGTAGTGGTATACTTTATATAAGTTTTAAAAAGAACTAATTCTGAGCACAAGGAGGTGAGAAGTGGTGCTATACAGAGAAGTTTGCAGAAGCAGAGAGATTTAATATAGTAACATTAACAATATATTTAATTGACATTTCTTTTTTTGTAACGTGACAATATGTGGACAAAGAAGGTGCAGGTTGAAGAAGTTAATATTTACAAAATGTGAAAGTTACTAGGATAACTTTTTTGTGGGCGGGGCTTGGGAGATGGGTGGGGTGGCTTAAGGGGTCTCTTTTGTGTCTTTGGATTTGGTGGGAGCGGAGCCTGGCGGAAAACTCAGTCATTTTCTGTGTATCAGGTTTTTTACCTAAATCATGTGTGGATGGTTCTTAAATGAAAAAAGGAAACAGAAAATCTGCGCATTTTGTACAGTGGCCAGAAATTTGTTGTGTGACAGTATTAGCACTGCCTCAGTTAAAGATTTAATTTTTGTTTAAACCCAGAAATGCAACACAGTTTTACCACAGTCTGCACATGCAGAAGAAAAAACAGAATTCAGACCACATTTTTAATGCATTGAGAGGTGATTTCGTTTATATGTTTTGGGAGGAAACCATTATTGTTTACTTTAATCTCAATACCAAAACTCTCAGATTGGAGTTTGACACAGCCTAGTAGCCACAAGAAGAACTGTCCATGAAGATGGGAGTAGTCTTATGGCTGATACAGTTCACTTTCTACACGTAGAAAGCAGAATGCTTCATTTTCTCCAGATTCACCGTTGAATCTGATGGGGTGACTGTAGCCCACAGCAGAGAGATCTCATTGTCTCAATTCGGGCTTTGGCAGCAGACAGGTGGTCACATTAGAATAGTCCCACAAACTGTTCAGTGTTGCAGGAACCTTTTCTTGGGGGTTGGGATATTCCCCTTTTCTAAAAATACAATGCACTAAAACTATTTTAAAACTATAGTTAATTCTGCTTATTCATAAAGTTGCCATCTTCCTGTGTTTTAGGTGTAACATGAAGGTCCTGGCTTTCTTGTCCTCTCACTTGCTCTCTGTTTTTTAAACCAGTTTTACCTTGTGAATATGTTCATGACATTTGTAATAAATGTCTTGAGTAATAAAAAAAAAGAACTAGTTTATATAATTCTCATAAAACTGCAATTTGGAGGAGAAAAAAATGCAAATCTCAGAAATATAACTTTCTATCAAATTTACAAACATGTTTAATTATACGGAGAAAAGTTTAAGGATATGCAAATATTTGTCAGGTATAGAAAAATACACGGAAACGAAGAAAGGACGAGCGAAGGTAATGGTTATCCCTGGTAAGGACGGGTGGTGCAGTCTGGAGACACAGACACAAGAGGACAGTGGAGAGAAGTTTACGGAGTAGCCGGTAAATATTTTAACTTTGTTCTTAAATTTTGCGATTGTTGTTTTCTCATTTTATGTACCATTTTTAGGTCTATAATGCTTCAAAATATAAATGAAGCAAATGTTAAAAACCAGAAAATTATTCAAAGCATACTGATAGGATTAAAAAAGCCAGCATCTGTGATATAAACCAGTTTACCTCCCATCTGTATATACATCTATGCATGAGTACTTGCAACTCTAATAGCACGCAGGAAGGAATGTTGAAGAGGCATTACCTTGGCTAAATCCAGGTGAAAAGAGAAGAGAGGGTCCAAATCTTCATTTTCTTTCCCCATCTCTTCTTGATATTGTTTCTCTGTGTTGGCAGAGAGGTAGAGAGGGCTGAGTGGAGATGGGCTATCAGCAGCCTTATGGTACGAGAAGGGTCAGCCCTATATTTTAGAGCATGTGAAGGTGAAGGAGCTCTGGTAAACTCCCTGTGATTTCATAGAAAGAATTCTGAAGGACAAGGAGAGTCAATTGGAGGTAACTGACATCTTACAAAGCTTAAAAACAGCCTTGAGTTAGCTCGATACCAGGTGAGTGGGCTGCTGCTAGTCCAACTACAAATTATAACCTGAAGGAAATACTCTGTCAAAGAAGAGAACGTCAGGGGCGGCTCCTGTGGCTCAGCGAGTAGGGCGCCGGCCCCATATACCGAAGGTGGTGGGTTCAAGCCCGGCCTCAGCCAAACTGCAAAACAAAAAAATAGCCAGGCACTGTGGCGGGCGCCTGTAGTCCCAGCTACTAGGGAGGCTGAGGCAAGAGAATCGCGTAAGCCCAAGAGCTGGAGGTTGGTGTGAGCAGTGTGACGCCACGGCACTCTACCCAGGGCGATAAAGTGAGACTCTGTCTCTACAAAAAAAAAAAAGAGAGAACGTCATCCAGAAGTTAGGACATCTTGACATACTTAACATATGCCATTATTTTGAAAATTAGTGGGAATTCCAAGAAAAAAGGGACCAAGAGAAGAAATAGATGATACAAAAATATCCATAGGTGGTAAAATATCAACGTCATCAGACCTGGACTTAAAATCACTTCAATAATGTACTCAATTCTATATGAGGACAATTGATGACCTAGTACATGGAGGGGTGTGGAGGAACAGGGGAGTGGGGAGAGGGAAGGAGGGAGGGGAGAGGGTGGTCACGGTGTGTGACACACCTCTTAGGGGTGGGACACAATTAGAGAGGGAATTTACCTAATACATGCAATCAGTGTATCCTGGTTCTTTGTACCCTCAGTGAATCCCAAACAACAATAACAGCAATAATAATATATGATTAAAAGTAAATGGCAGGATGGAAAATTTCACTAGAAAACACACTTTTTATTTGACAAATATGTATTTATGTGCGTGTGTTCGTGTGTGTGCTCTGGGAAAGTCTCTGTACCTCAAAATAAGAATTCCATAGATGTGCTTTTTTCCCTCCCCTTTTGGTTTTTTGTATTGTTAAAAAGAAAGAAAAAACCCTGATGCTATGCCCTCCACACCCCTCTTTTACTTTGTCTTCCACAGCTACAGTTTTGCTTCTCTTCATTGAAGTGGTCAGGGCCAAAGGATCCTGACTCAGGAGTCTGTGAAGTCTCTGGAGGTGGCCGGGTCTGGCTGGGCTTGAGGGACCCAGAACAGAAAATACAGTCGGGCCTGAGGTGGTCAAGCGGGCTGGTAAGACCTTCAGGGGTTGGGGCTAAGGAGGTGATCAAAAACTGTCAAGGACATGACCAAAGCCTGCAGTGCTTATGAAGTCAGACAGTCAAGTAGTTTTCCATGCATGTAAAATTCTATAAAATTTATAGCAAAAATAACTAAGAGTAACAAGTCAGGGTAGCAGTGACCCCTGGGGAAAGAGACAGCGACTAGAAATACATAAAGGTGCTTCTGGATACAGATGAGCTCCTATTCTCTCATCTGGATGGTGAATTACGTCATGTGTGCTTTCGTGTGTCTCTCAGTAAAAATTCATCAAGCTGTATGCTCAGGATTTGTAATTTTCTACATACAAGTTATGCTGCCATAACATTTACTTGAAATATAAAGTAGTGAGTGTTTATGAATAAATTAGAATTAGCATAAAATAAGGCAGGAAGAGTTAAGTTTTTGGCACTGTGGTATAGATTCAAGAGCATAAAATAGCACGATACGTGTGTAAACTATAAGCGATGTCGCAAATACAAGGGGAACGTAGAAGCAGGAATTAATGGGGGGGTGAAACTAGAAGAGTAGGTCGAGACAAGCTCATGGAGGGGTTTGAGTAGAGTACTAAGAGCCTTGGCTTATAGTTCATAGAAAATGGGCAACACGAAAGGTTAGGAGTGCAGGGAATTGGGTTGCACTGGGAATTGTGTTTTACAAAGATGATGACAACTTTATCAAGCCAATGGTTAAACAGAATAAGAAGATTAGGGTCAGACAGGCTGTGAGGTGAAAGCTGGTGACAAGAGTGAATTCCACTTAAATTTAAAACTGTGGTTAAATGTGATCATTTTTAACAGCAAAAGGTAAATGTTTTAATTTTGACAATTTAAAATTCATAATGCAACTTGAAAAAAATTGATAGTATAAATGAGGAGACATTGGAAGAAAATGTAACATATTGTTTTCCTCATTTTTTATTCAATACTACTCAAAATTGGTAAATTAATAGGTATGCTTTTCTATGTATAATAAAGGCAATGGCATAAGAAATAAAGTCTATAAACATTACAGGCCATCAAAACAAAAACCCAAATCTTACACACGAGCAAAAGAAAACATAAACCATTGAGCAAATGACAGATGCTATAAGAAACATTAAAAACAAATGGAATGCCTTAAATGGCAGAATTCAGAACAAAAATGTCTGTTACAGCAACAAATGTCAGTGGGATAAACTAACCTATTAAAAGAAAAAGACCCAGATTATATCAGAAAATAAAACCTAACTACATGCTGTATATATGAAACATATCTGAAATTGACTCAGAAGTTGAAAGTGAAAAGATAGACTAAAAGCACACAGGCAATGCAAACAGAAAATAAATCAGAGACCACAGTATTAATATCAGACAAAGTTAAAGCCAAGACAAAAATTTAACTGATGAAAGGAGCTTTACAATAATAAAAGCTAAAGATACAGAAGATGAAGTGTTTATCTATCTTCATTCACCAAATAACAAAACATTAAAATGTATAACCAAGAATTGAAGGCCATAAAAGGAGAAAAAAAGTAGAAACTTCTCCAGCTTTGCAAAACCAATCCAATAGATACACTAAAAAAGTTACAGAGAGAAATTTAAGTGTGATTTAAGGGTAGACCCAATAATGCTGTGTTGAATTATTTCCCACTGTATATCAGGAAGGTAACTTCTTTTTAAGTGCCTAAGGGGTATTTTCGTACATTAATTAAACCTCAGACAATGAATATTCTCAATTCTTAAATGTAAATAAAATGGATCACATTCTGTAAATAATTTGTATAACAACTAAGTAATTTCAAAAATAGATGTGAAAATTTAAAGTCTTGCAGCTTGAAACTTTAAGATTCTATCTGTTATGTTAAAAAAGCAAAACCCGTATTTCAATAGCAGGAGCTATGAAATAGCTAAACTAAAACTAAACTCCAAAAGAAAAAAAAAAATCACCGAAAACAAAAGAAAAAGAATGAAATTTCTGAGTGTGATGTAAGAAAACTAAAGAAATTAAAGGCAGGTGGGAAGAATTTAAACAAAAACATAAATCAATTAAAAATTAGGAAAAGATAGAAAAACCTTTAATCTAAAAATTGTATTTTTAACCAAAAGCTGAGAATAAAGAAGAGTTTATTAAAGACAGAAGGCTGGGCTGCTCTCTCAGAATTTCCTATCTATTAGATACTAGGGGAAGCCCCAGGTTCTACATTTCTAACAAATTCCCAGGTGATGTCCTTGCTGCTGGTTCTACAACCTGAGAACTGCCAGCATAGAGAAAGATGTTTCTAAAATTCATAGGGAGTCTTGGAAATGTGTTGAGTCCCACTGATTTCAGAGCGAGGGTGAATACATTAAGTATAAGACTGTCTTCACATTTTATTTCATTTTATTTTATTTCATCTTATTGTACTTTTTACTTATTTCTTAATTTTTTTTTTTGTAGAGACAGAATCTCACTTTATCACCCTCAGTAGAGTGCCGTGGCACAGCTGACAGCAACTTCCAACTCCTGGGCTTAGGCAATTCTCTTGCCTCAGCCTCCCAAGGAGCTTTGACCACAGGCGCCCACCACAATGCCCGGCTATTTTTCTGTTTTGCAGTTTGGCCGAGGCCAGGTTTGAACCCGCCACCTTTGGTATATGGGGCCAGTGCCCTACTCGATGAGCCACAGGCGCTGCACCCTTACTAATTTATTTTTTGACATAGTCTCACTCTATCACCCTGGCTAGAGTACCGTGGCATCATTACTCACAGCAACCTCAAATTTCTGGGCTTTAAGTGATCCTCTTGCCTCAGCCTCCTGAGTAGCTACGACTACAGGTGCCCACCACGATGTGCAGCTATTGTTTTCTATTTTTTATAGAGTTGAGGGTCTCAAACTCCTGAACTCTGACAATCCATCATCCTTGGCCCCCCCAGAGTGCTATGATTACAGACATGAGCTACTGCTCCTGGCCAACTCATTTTGTTTTAAATATAGGAAGCCTTGAGCTCTGGGGAAGTCAAATTAGGGCTGAGTTACCTATTGGGGGTTAATGGGTTTTGATGTGGATCCTTAATTTTCCTTTCTGAGCAATTTTTAGCCCCTGAGTTTTCCTCTAAGTATCAGGTCTAAAGAAAAATAGAATTATCTAATCACTTCTGAAAAATAAAACAAAAATACCCCCAAATGCTAAAGTATACATTGAGGGAACTTCAGCTCCAATTGGCCACATATACGTGGAGAGCTGAGTGGAAGGATAGAATTAACGATAAGGAAATAAGGGGGTGTCCATCGTTCTCAAACTTCTCTTCCCAGTGTGACTAGAGTGACATGTAGACTTACATTAATAATAACAAAAGCTACCACCCACAGTGGGTTAAAAATAGAAAAATCAATGTTGAACCTTCCCAGCCGCTGCTGGAGTCTGTTGCTATTAACAAGGCTGGGGGGGAGGGCTTTGAAATGAGAGCATCTGGAAAGCTTGGCAGAATCCCAATGAGAGAAGGGCAAACTAAGGAAACCTGTCCCTCTGGCCCCAGGTACCCTCTGCAGGTGACAAATGAAAGGACATATTAACCCTGTTCACCAAGTAGCCATAGCTTCCTCCTGGGTCACAAAGGTGACATCTTTTTATTTCTCTTTCATTAGACAGTGGCTTGTCACTGTCTTTTGTCATTTAGGGTTGGCATAAAAAACAAACCAAACAAAACACCATAGACTGGGTAGTTTAAACAACAGACATTCATTTCTGTGGTTCTGAAGGTCAGAGAGTCCAGGGTCAAGATGCCTGGTGCTTCAGTTCCAGGGGAAGGCCGTCTTTTTGGCGCGTAAATGCTTGCTGTTTCTGGGTTCCCTTTCATGAAGGGAGCTCTCTCTCTCTCTCTGATGTCACTCCTTATATATCAGCCCCATCAGGGACCTGCTTACTTCCCAAATGCCCCCCTTCCAAATTCCATCACATTTAAGATCAGTGCTTCAACGCAGGCAGTTGAGGGGGACAATGTCAGTTTGTAAAACTGACCCTTGTGTTTAATCCCTTTAAAAACAGAGCAGGAAGAGAAACAACCCTACCTGAGAGTGAAAATCCTATGTGAGCAAAGAAATTGGGATGGGCCTTCTGGCTTTGCCCAAAGAAGAAGCTTCCAAGATGGATCCTTGTGACGGGGGCAGCCTTCAGCACCAGAAAAAAAGTTTCCCAAACCTCTTCAGAAACTCCTAACACATCTTTTCCCTCCCTTTAACAGGTAGGGGACAGAAGTAAGCAGCAGGCAAGGTGTGAAACCCAGGGAAGAAGCCTGAAAAAGACTGTCCCAGGCTGACAGTCAGGCGGCTGCTTTTGTCACAGGAGCTAGGAATTGTGAATTACAGATTCCCTGCCTCCCAGCCAAGGCTGCCCCCTGCGAACCTCTCTCTGGTTGCTTTCTGATTCTTTCAGATTCCTGTTCAACAACCCTGAGTTCAGAAGCTCTTGTTGAAGAGAGGAAAAAACAAGCAGTTGACTAACCCCCTGTACACAGATGTCAGGGCAGAAGCAATGGTATTTACCAAACAGCGTGTACTCTAAGGCATTTCTGAGCTTGAATGTCTTGGTAGAATAACAACAATAACGCACAGTGTTTTGTAATATGCAAATGTTCATCATCTGACTCCATGGACAGAACAGAACAGTGAGTTTAGAATTATAATGGTCCCTCACTTTACAAAAAAAAATTTTAATTGTGTAATTCTTCCTTAATGGGGCATTTAAATGTTGTGGGGCTGTGAGAAATTCAGACTCCACTATCATGAGACAGTTCTATTAAAGGTATGGTTTGAAAAACAGAAAGTAGCTGCCACCCAACACACACACAGTCTCTTGTACTACCTGAAGTCAGGGATGGGGATAAGATTGCCTAAGGTAATATATGGTTTTATCAGCTTCTGGAGTGCTGGGATTAGAAACCAGCACTTCTCATTACTAATAGATGATCTTGGACATGAATAAGTTTTGCCTAAACTCTCTCTCTCTCATAAGGTTACAGGGGATATGACATGATTAAGTATTTAGGTGCTTAGAACAACAGACAAGCTAGGTGTCTACTAACTCTTACATGTGTATAAAGTGTAGAGAGAACAAGAAGATGAGCAAATCTAAGATCAAATCTTGAAGGGCATCAACATTTCTTTCCACGGTAGAGGAGGCTGAGCATGCCAGCAGAGGGGTAAAGGAGCACGGGGGTTCGAGGCTGTCACAGAAACCAAGGCAAGGGAGTTTTTGAAAGGAAGAGAATCAGGAAGGCCAAGTGCTGCTGAAATATGGGAAGGAATCTTACCCTAACCTTGCCTGCTGGGCCCTCGGGAGAATTGAAATACCTCTTTTACTAGAAAATGAGGGACAGAAGCCAGGTTGGAATGTGTTCAGGAGAAAGCAGGGTATGAAAATAGAGACAGGGAACATTAATAATTTATTTTGAGCATGTTTTCTGTGAAGAAGATTCAAAGGTTGGAGAGGATGTGAGAAATTGGGAAATTGCTTGGGAAATTTTAGGATTTAAGAAAATTTCATTATATTTGTATTGCTATATAATAAATTAGCACAAAAGCAGTCACATAACGCAGCATTCACTTATTGTCCCAAGTTTTGGAGGTCAGAGGTCTGGGTGGGCTCAGCTGAGTTCTCTGTTCAGGTGCTGTGAAGGCTAAATCCAAAGATCAATCAGCCTGGGCTCATATCTGAAACTTTGGAGAAAGAATCTGTTTCAAAGCTTATTCCTGTTGTTAGCAGAATTAAGTTCCTTTAGGCTGTAGGACTGAGGTTCTTAAGTACAGATCCTAGAAATTTTATTGGTGATTAATATTATTAGTCACCTCTATAACTTCTCTGGAGACAAATCTATTCATATCTTTTGCCTAGTTTTAATTGGATTGTTTAAATTTGTATTGTTTAGTTAAGAGTTTTTAAAATATATCTTCTATACAAGTCCTTCATAAGTTATACATTTCAAGTATTTTGGCCTATTTGGTAAGTTTTCATTTCACTTTCTTAATATACTTAAAACGCAAAAGTTTTTAATGTAGCTGAAGTCAAACATAACTATTTTTCCTTTTGTTCCTTATTATTTTGGATTTATATCTAAGAAACGTCTAAGAGTTTTACAGTTTTACTTTTTACGTTCAGGTGTTTAATTAATTTTGAGTGAATTTTTTGCATATGGTGTCAGGCAAGAACATCAAAGTTCTAATTTCATTCTTTTGTATGTGGATATCCAGTTTTCTCAGCACATTTGTTGAAAAGATCTTTCTTTCCTCCCATGTAATTATCTTGGCACCTTTGTTAAAAACTAATTGACTGTAAATATGATAGTTTATTTCTGGACTTTCACTTCTGTTTACTAACGCATAAGTTTTTCTTTGGGCCTGGGTTATTACTACACAGCAGGATTATGTCATCTTCATAGAAGGTTTTGAAATTGAGAATTTGATTTATTCAATTTTGTTCTTCCTTTTCAATATTGATCTGGCTTTTTTGAGTCCCTTGCATTTCTATCTAAATTATATGATCAGCTTGTCAACTCTAGAAAATAAAAAGGAAGCTGGGATTTTGATAGGATTATATTGAATATGTAGATCAATTTTGGAATCATGGCTATTTTAACAATATCAAGTTTTATGATCCGTGGCAAGCGATATCTTTCCATTTATTTATGTCTCTTTTAATCATTAACAATGTTTCATAGTTTTCAGTGCAGAATTCTTATACTTATTTGGTTAAATTTTTCCCTAAGTATTTTGTTTCACATTTTAATTTCAGTGGGAATTAAAAAGTAAGTGAATTGCATTTTAATTTCACTTTCAGATTATTTATTACTAAAACATACTGAATATTGGTAGTTTTCCCTGTAACCTTGCTGAACTCACTTATTACTTCTGAGATTGTTTCTTTGCCTTTTTAAAATTTTTTTTATATGCAAGAGCTTATTAGTTGCAAATAGTGATAATTTTATTTCTTCCATTCCCGTCTGGATCCCTTTTCTTTCTTTCTTTCTCTTTTTGCATTTTTTTGGCTGGCACTGGGTTTGAACCCGCCAACTCTGGCATATGGAGTCAGCACCCTACTCCTTTGAGCCACAGGCGCCGCCTACCTTTTATTTCTTTTTCTCGTCTAATTACCCTAACTAGATTCTCCAGTACAATGTTCAATAGGAGTGGTAAGAGGGAAAGTTTTCCCCTTGTTCCTAGCATTAGGGGGAGCACATATATTTTTTCACTGTTAAATGTAACATCTCCTTTTTTTTTTGTTTGAGTGTTTGTTGAACGTTTTTAATATGAAAAGGTATTGCATTTTGTGAAATGGCCTCTCTCCATTTATTGAGCTAATCATACAATTTTTGTTCCTTATTCTATTAACATGATGTTAATTTTTGTATATTAAACCAGCCTTGCAATCGTAGGATAAATCCCACTTGGTCATGATGTGTAATCATTTTAATGTGTTTCTGGATTAACTTTGCTAGTATTTTATTGCGCATTGGAGGTCCATATTTCTAAGAGATATTCTGGTTCTGGTGTCAGTTTAATACTGGCCTCATATGCAGAGAATGGGAGCAAGGTCTTCTTTTTCCTGGGGTATCTTATTAATACATAAGCCCTATTTTTTTCTTTCTTAGAATAGAAACTTGTGATTCTTTACATGCATGGATATGGTTGGCCTGGTCCTAGTTCAGAATGATCTCTGGATGCTCCTCTGGACTAATACTTCCATCTGTGGATTCTCTAGCCCTTCCACTGGAGTCCTATAATATTCCTTCACCTGATCTGCCATTCATCACTCCCGAAATATCACATGGAAGTGTATTCTAAACCCCTCTATGAAGGCTGCGTGGGGGAGAATTGTTCTGAATTCTGTTTAATTCTCAATTAAAGATGAAAATAAGAGTGGCCCTTATGTTATCACAATGTATGGAATGGTCAGATGTAACTAACCTGGAGTGCTACTGAAAGGTACAGAAATATGTAGACTGGACTTAATCAGACGGGAGGAGATGGGAGAAACCAGGCTACCCCTTTCTAGCCAAGGAACTAGAGAAAATATCATCAGCTGTGCTGAAGACCCTCTCTGACTTGATTCCAAGGTTGTGGTCAGTTAGGATGGTGTTAGTTAGGTGTAGAGTAGTCTAGCCTTAAGTTGCTGTCTGCGATGTTAAGTAAAACTATCCCCAATCTTGAAGTACAGACAAAAACACATAGACACATAGGCAAGCCCAGGGCTCCCTCTTGGTTAGGACACAGCAGTTGAGATTAATGATTCAGGTTTTGTCTCATCAGACTATACCCAAATGAGAAAGAACCCTGACTATACCCAGTTCAAAATGGATTGCTTTTCTGACTGTTTCTGCTTAAGGATTCAACAGGACACATCCTCACCTGAGATCTAGAAAGCAGCTTTTACTTACCACGTTGTCATTTGTGTATCTCTTATTTTTTGGGTCAAGAATTTAAAAATGTATGCAGCCATGCACTGCTTAACGATGGGAAGCATTGCTAGGCAATTTCACCATTATGCGAACATTATAGAGCCTACTTACACAATCTTAGATATTTGTATTTTTACTCATGTATATTTTATCATATGGAAAACTAAGTGCTTCAATGCCATTACTGAATATCAAACATTTTCCCTACTTGATTTATAACACCAGTATCAAGTGCCATTCATATATCAGATTTTAAGAACAATCATCTTATTTAAAAAAAATTAGGAGATCCTTGGCTCTAAACTCACTTTCTTAAGGCCATCTACATTTTGATTCTTTTTATTTTTACTTGTATAATAAAGTTACTGGATCAAGTTTTTTAGAATGTTATATGTGCAACCAAAATGCAAAAAATTCCCCTGGGGATCCATTTGACTCCTCTGAGAAGCTCCCTTTCCCACAGGTCCCGGAAATGAGAACAAGAAATACAAGATAGTCAACCTGTTCGTTACTGAAAGGAAGGCTGGACTGTAGCTAAAAATAAAATGGCTAGAAAATTTTTTGAATCCTCTATTAATAAAAGGAAAAACACAGACATTTGGACAATTACAGCTTAATTAAGGCCTTAGCAAAGAGCCACTGTTAAATACACAGGTCAAAAAATTTAAGTGGAAATAAACTAAAAAGCAGTATTTCTGAATTCCATTTGTAGAATTTTATAATGTATCAAGTAATGTCCAGTTAAATTTAAGGCGAATAAAAGATATATGGGAGTGACACAGAAACAGTGTTATGTTTCCAGGCAATTCTCACAAATATACTATTTCCATCAGGAATTAAACTGAAAACTTAAAATTAAAGCAAAATTAGAAAACTATACTCAAAACAACAAGGAATTTTTTAAGGTTATGTTTTCAGGAATGCATTTTTTTAAGGAACGTGAGAAAGTAAAATCCTATGAGCAAGCCACTGTTATTCAGGCTAAATGTAATGGGTCTCACTTGGGAGCAGAGTTGCTAATTTTTTCAGTAAGTCTTTCCCACTTCTGTGATTGTGCTGACGCATGATCTGAAGATCTCTCTAAAATGGTTCCAAGGCAGTGTGACATTACAAACAGCATGTGCCATGATCCATTCCAGGCAGTTATCCTTGAGCCCCCAAAGTAGCAAAATTGATGCTGGCCAAGACTAGCTTGGAGTGACCAATCTGAGAGACCATGGGGTGCAGCAGTTAGGGCAGTAAGTCCCATCCTTAGCCTGCCTGGGTTTGAATCCTGGCTCTCCTTCTTGCTCACTGTGTGCCTTGCTGAATTCTCTCAAGCTCTCTGTCCTCCATTCCGTCTCGATAGAGCCTGCGTAATAGCAACATCTAGCACATAAGATTAACACATGAATGAAACATGCTGAATTGTTCTCTGAATATTAGCAATCATGATTATGGTTGTTGGGATAATGCTAATAAATTTGCCATACTGTTCAGGGAGAGACGACCTTTGGCTCAATGTGAACTGCACTATTATTCCAGGCTTGGTTTTCTTTCTTTCTCCTTAATCTCTAGGGGGTGCTTATACCCAATGATGGTGGATTTGGGGTTTTAGATACTGTTCCTTCTGTGATTTAAGGCCCCAGACATCAGTTGGTTGGATGAAGTCCAGTTTGTAAAGAAAAGGGGCTGGAGTGAATATGAATTTAAAAAACCATCAAGGCCCCAATCAAATGGTTTGAAGTTCTAGGATGAGTCCCCATCTTATCAGGAGAAACAAATCAGGAAATTAAATACCACAGGATAATAATAGCAATGCCAGTAGGACCAGCTGTAGCTTATTGGAGATTAAGTGAACCTGGACTAACCCTCAGGTGGTCTAGATATTAGGATCTTCCTACTATGGCCTTTGGGCGACTGCCTTGTTACCTCTGTAGAATTCCTTTCATTATGTTTCGGTGTCATTCTACCCAAACATTCAACAGCAGACAGCACCACAGGTGGGGTCATTTGACTTAACAGCAGACATCTATAGTCAGGCCATTGGTGCAGGTCGTTCAGAAAAGATTCCCAGAAACAACCTTACTGTCAGTTTTAAGTTGTGAGAGATGACCTGTTAGCAGAACAAAATAGGGACTGGACTCCACTCAACAAGAAAAAAATATATCTGTAGCATACGTGAAAATTGTTGTGTAATAACTGACAATGAAATACAATAACTCGTGTTTCTAACAGTGACTGATCAGTAAACATTAACATTATGTTCATTATATTGCATTTCAATAGCATGAAAAACTATAATAGATATTAACAAGATTTATATATCTAAGTCAAGATTCTATAAAATTACAAAAATGCACATTTAATTCTCTGTAAAACGTAACCAGCCAGATTATTCTTTCTTTGGCTTTTCTACATTTAGCTATTATTGAAAGGAGGTACGGATGAAATAAATGAGTGATTTTAAGTGTCTTCTCTTTCTGAGGAGGTTTCAGACAGGTGAATTCAGGCAACCAAATATAAAAAATCGATCCTACGTTTAGAAAAAGGAAGGAGAAGGGAGAATCTTTAAGAATCTCCTCTTATGGATAAGGTGCTAAGGGATTTAACTTATTTATATTTAAATTCCCTCAGAATTTGCATGAGGTAGGCTTTGTATCTCTGTTTTATAGATAAGGATACTGAGCTAGTTACTAATCAACAATTTGTCCCAAACTTAATGACTTAAAAAAAGAAAAAAAACACTTTACTGTGATCTCTCTTGGCTTTGGGAGTTGAGTGGGCTTAGCTCAGTGGCTCTCAACCTTCCTAATGCTGCGGCCCTTTATACAGTTCCTGTGGGTCGCAACCCACAGGTTGAGAACTGCTGGCTTAGCTAAATGGTTCTTGCTTGGCCTTTCTTATGCATAGCTAGAACTGAAGTGACCTGAAAGGTCTACTGAGCTGGATACCCCAAATTGCACCATTATTCACACGTGTAGTGCCTGAGCTGAGATGGCTTAATCAGTAGGAGCCTAGCTCTTGCTTTGTCTCTCTCTCTTTCTCTCCCCATTCTTCTTGCTCCCTCCATGCGGCCCACCCACATGGTGAGCATGAGATTCCTTACAGAGTGGCAGTGTGAGAGTTATCTGACTCTTTCTTTGTAGGCTGGCATCCCCCAGACTGGACAGTGAGGTGCCCAGAAGACCTGGGCTACATGGTTCCTCATGTTTTGCCCTCGGAAGTCTCAGAATGTCACTTCCCTTTGTAAAACATACCACTAGAGCTAACTCAGAAAGGAGACATCATACTCCACCTGTCATTGGGAATAGTGTCAATGGATCTACAGGCATCTTTTAAAAAAACATACCATTATAACCTAGTTAGCATGAGAATTAAATCTGGGCATCTTATACACCAACATCCATCATACCACATTTGAGGGAAATGAAAACCTAGAGAACATCTTACTTTGCTGATAAAGTGGCTGAGTCCCAGATGGGTAAAGTCATGTAATCCGATTCACAACATTACATGGTAATCTGCCTACACATGAGTCTTTCTAGTATTGATTTGTTCAAAAGTAAGAAATTGCCTCCAACAAGGAGGAGCAAATTCAACTAATTTAAAACAACTCGACATAAAGCACCATGAAAAATCCTACAGGGAGCTCTTTGGAGCAGGTTGTATGTGCAGGGATTTGTAAGGCCTTAAAACTTAATGACCATGCCAGGACAAAAAGCCATGTGCGTTCTGCTCCTTCTGCATAATCACCAGGTGGCTGAGACTCAGAACAGATGGGCAAGTCCCAGAGAGTGGCTCATGTCATACAACTGGGATGCTAACATGTTGGAGTGGAAAGTTCTTGTACAGTAGCAAAAACTCTCACCCTTCTCTCTGCATTTAGAACTGTGAAAAAAAAATTACTCACTAATCCGTGAATGTTCAAGAGGGACTCTAAGAGTAAGGACAGTCCTGTGATTCAAAAGGGAAGGCAGAGGAGAGAGACACCCCAGGCCTTGAGGGTTTTACACATGTTAATAGGTCATACATGAGCGGGTTTGGAAGACCCTAGAAGTGGTGACTGAGAGAGATGATACCTTTGAGAATGGAGAGAAAAATGTTATCTTTTTTCCCTGTAATGATGATGATAAAAAATTAGACAAGAAATGATATAAAAAGCCATCCCTACAAAACCATTTTATATAAAAAATAATGAGAACAGAACTAATTTAGTTAGCTAATTATCACATGAATTTTACATCAGCCCAAAAGCAACCAGAAACCATTAGCAACACACCCTGCCGTTCTCATCAAGCAGGGGATTAATGGGAACAAACCTGGAATTGGCTTCTGCAGAAATGAGTCCACCATCTTCAAAAGGTAATAATCGCCATAAGCCTCCCCTTGTGATCTGCACTGTGCAGTGAGCTTTCCCCTGGAGCCTTGGGCAGCAGGAGAAATCTATGTCTTCCTTTTTCCTGGTGGGCCCTCCAGAGTGCCGGACATACAAGGCAAATCACTTTACACAGAGTTCTAGAGATTAATTTATCTCTTTAGTGACAGAACAAAATCTCACGGTTTTTGTCCCCTCTTCTGCAACAGGCACAGTGATATAAACATAGCCTTAATCTGGTCTTGTCAGAATATGAGGTTGGAAGTCATTTTCCCCTGTGCATATCCTGTGCATAGTTTATACAATATATACCTTTGCCTACTTGTGAAACCATAATCTTCTTTTATTTAGTCATCCATTCATTCAAGAAATCACTATTACCTGATTTAAGTCTCATGCTGTATTAGGCGATGAAAAAGGGTACACATAATCCCTATATTTAAAGAGCTTGTAATATAGTGCAAAAGGGAAAAAAAAATCCTAACATTAGGATGGAGTGTGCACACTAAGAGATGATCAATAAAACACCCTGGGTAGGAGATGGGTAAGCAAGGGATCAGGAGAGCTTGGCCCTGGCCCTGAAGAGCACCCAGGGGGAAGCCAGCAGCTTATCTGGGTGACTCCTTTGGACAGAGGACAAATAGCACATCTAAATAATACAATTTAAAAATTATAATTATGCTACCTGATTAGAGTATAGGGAAGTGGCTGATAAAATCAAGCTACAACTTTTTCCCTCAAAGTTTAGATCACTGACCACAACTGGCACCAGCCCTTGGGCTTCACCCCAGACCTCTTGACTTTGAATTTGAACATGAAACTGCATTTTGACCAGATAGCAGGTGACTTGATATGTGTTAGAGTTTGGGAGGCACAGACTAGAAAGCATAATAGCTGACAGTTTAGATGGAAAATGATGAAAATTTAAAAGAAAAAAAAAAGATTCCTGCCCTTGGCAGACATAATCCTGCATCTTAAAAATGTCAGAACTCTCCTTATGTCCCTGCCCTCTGCAACAGAGATGTGTGACAGGTCATAGTCATCATGTTTGTCATGAATTTAGATTAATTTGACCACATATTTTTCTCATCTGTTAAGGCAGGTAGTAGGATATTCTTTTCTATAGGCCATTTTTTTTTTTCTGGCAACTTTCTTTTTTTTAACCTTATGGCCTTTCTCCATTTAAAATAGATAATGAAGGATCCACTGCCTCAGGTTAGAGTTATTACAGAAAAGCCCTGAAAATAAAGAAGTCAATTCTAGGTTTTTGAGTTTTAAGATGGATTTTGAAGAGGTATGCTTTGGGAGTTGGAGAATGTAAGCTTTTACTGTCAAAGTTCTGAGCCACCAAGAATTGGAGGCTGTTGGTGGTGGACTGGGAAGAAGAGATAAAGAGCTTAGCACACTTGCTCCCAGGTTAGGTAAAAAGCCCATAGGCTGTGAGGAAAATTCAGAGACCAAAAAAGGCACTTAGATGATTGTGAGTCCTGGACAAGATACCCCATATCCTGGATTCTAGACTGAGTCTTAATAGATTTGCAAGAGGAGACCTGGACCTTATCTTCTGGGTTGCTTCAGATTTTCATAAGCTTTTGATGGTAATGGAGAGCTCTTGGTGCCTCTAGAGTTCATATGGCAGTAGGATGTTCTTTGAGGCTCCAAAAAGAGATGATTTCAAGGATGACAAGGATAATGAGTGAGTCAGGGATCTCTGGAGAAAGATGATAGATAGATAGATAGATAGATAATAGATGGATAGATAGATAAATGGATGACAGATAGATATGATAGTTATAGTGAAAGATTGGTTCACAAAATTATGGAGGTTGAGAAGTCCCATAATCTGTCATCTGCAAGTTGAAGGCTAGCGGGCCAGTGCTGTAGTTCTATTTCAAAGGACTGAGAATCAGAGGAGCCAATAGTGTAAGTTTCAATCTATATTTCAGGCCCAAGAATTAGGAGCTTTGATTTCCAAGGAAAGGTCAAGCAGAGAGCAAATTTACCCTTCCTCTACCTTCTTATGCAGACTTTCACACTTGTTAATGCTATTCTGCATTGAGAAAGGTGATCATCTTTACTCAGTCTATGTATTCAAATGCTAATCCCTCCAGAAATATCCTCACAGACATACTCAGAAATAATGTTTCACCAGCTACCTGGGCATCCCCTAGCCAAGTCATATTGAAACATAAAATTAACTATCTTGGACAAGGAAGACAGTGAATGTTAAGAGGGTTTGGGGTCTGCTTTTGGAATGGCCAATGATCTGCAGAGATTAATGATTGCACACCTATTTCACCCTCATTTCCACTAAGCTTGTCATCTGCTGACCAATCCTTCACACTCCTAAAGCCTCTCCCTACTTCATAAATTGAAGATATTTGTCTGGTAATCTTGAAGATTCTCCCCAACCCTCAGAGTCTCACTTTCCATGCATGCATTGCATCATGTGATTTGTTACCTGGCTTTCCAAGGAACTCTCTTCATTTTCTCAGCTAAAGCACAGCAACTACTATGGGATAAATTGTGTCTCCTCCAAATCCACATGTTGAAGCCCAATCCTGAGTACTTCAGAAAGTGTATTTGGAGATAGGTTCTTTATTTACTTACTTAGTTTTTTAGATGGTCTCACTTTGTTACCCTTGGTAGAGTGCAATGGTATTATAACAACCTCAATCTCTTGGGCTCAAGTGATTCACTTGCCTCAGCCTCCCAAGAATGTGGTACTATAGGTGCCCACCACAATGCCCTGCTATTTTTAGAGATGGGGTCTCGCTCTTACTCAAGAGCGAGAGGCTGGTCTCAAACCTGTGATCTCAGGCAATCCATCCACCTTGGCCTCCCAGAGTGCTAGGATTGCAGGCATGAGCCACCATGCTGGTGACATAGGTTCTTTAAAGAGTCAATTTTTAGTTAAAATAAGATCAATAGGATGACCCCTACTCTATTCTGACTGGCATCCTTATAAGAAGAGGAAATTTGGACACAGACAGGTACAGGGGAAAGACTTTGTGAAGACATAGGGCAGAGAAGACACTCGCCTACAAACTAGGAAGAGCAGCCACAGACGAAATTAACTGTGTTGAAATTATGATATTTTCCTCCTAGGCTGCAAATGGTTTGAAAATAAACTTTTGTTTTTGTAAGCCACCCAGTGTATGTTAATTTGTTATGATATCCTTAGCAAATGAATATAGTAACTACATAATAGTGTCAAAAATATGCTCACAGAATCAGGCATGGCCTTGGTGTATGTAGAGATAGGGATGAGAGAGTGAGCATAGGGAAAGAGAATAAATCCCAACTTTTCCAGAGCATCCTAGCTAGTGCCTGGCTCAGCTCTTGCATCGGACTCTTTTTAAACATATATGAAAATGTTCTTTTGCTGGTCTATTCTAGATTCATTGAGCCGCATGCATCTCTCCATATCTTGTGACCTAACAAACCTATCTATTGAAGGCAAACACACCCTTCCCAACCTGTATTTGGACATCAATTTGGGACTTAACTCATATTCTTTTGTCCAGAGTGGCATGCCCAATGTTGGGTTACTCTTTACAGTTTCCTGTCACTGAAGCCTGATTTGCTTCTGCTTAGTGCCTGGTAATTAACCAGAGTAGCCTTATAATACAAATTAGATTCTTCTTTTGTTGTTGGGCATGCTCAAGGTGACTTTATATCAGGATCCTATGTGGATGTAACAATGCCTAGGAACTGTCTTATTCTACTAAATAATAGAAAGGATGGGTAATATTTAAAAGTAGTTATAGAAGTTAAAGCAGTATAATAATAATAATGATAGCTGTATTAAGTAAAAAAGTTACATCTTAATTGCCTGATTACAATTTACTCATTTTTCATGTCTTCAATGCATGAATACATTAAACTTGCATAGAATAGATAAAATTTTATCCTGTGCTTTTCTCACATCACAGCATAGATGCTTTTCCTTGTCACTATGTAATCTTAATTGTTACTTTTAGTAGCTTCACAATATTATAGCTAAATTTATGTATCTTGCCTTAAATATCTTGTTGGCCATTGGACTGTTTTAAAATTCTCTGTTAATGAAGAGGGTCAGAGCCCTTGTTTTAAGGCTAGGATTAGGATTCAGGAACAAGTGATGAGGCAGCATTTGAGGATGAATAGGGTTCAGGGCCTTAGAGTGAGGGCTAAGGTTAGGGTTCGAGTTGGAGTGATGTTAGGGTTAGGCAGCTCTTGGAAATGAATAAGTTTGGGGGCCCTAGGGTTAGGGTTAGGGTTCAACTTGGAGAGAAGGTAGGGTTTGGTGGCACTTGGAGATGAATAAGCCTTCAGGTCCTGGGTTTGGGCTAGGACGAGGGTTTGTGTTTAGGTGATGGTATGGTTAGATGCCTTTGGGGATGTAAAGTTCTTGGGTCCCTTTGGTTAGGGGCAGAATTAGGGTTTGGGTTCCATTAATTGTAAGGGTTATGTGGCCCTTGGGGATAAATAGGGATTAGGTCCCTGAGTTGAGGGCTAATGTTAATGTTCTGGTTTGGGTCATGGTTAGGGTTAGGTGTTTCCCAGGGCTTGAGGCCCTTTGGTTAGGAATAGGGTTAAGTCTGGGGTTCACGTGTTGGTTAGGGTTAGGTGGGCCTTTGGGATAAAATGGATTTGGGGCTGTTGGTTTAGGGGAGAGTTAAGGTTTGGATTCGGATGATGATTAGGGTTTTGCAGAGTACTCCAGACTCTGAGTTAGGGCTAGGGTTAGGTTACAGGTTTGGTTACAGATAGGGCTATGTAGTTCTTGAGGATGAATAGACTTAGCTATCTTAGGTTAGGGCCTCTGGGTTAGGTCCTCAGTCAGGGTCCAAGTTCATGTGATGATTGGGGTTAGTTGGCCCTTGAGGATGAATAGAGCTCCAGGACCTCTGGTCAGAGCTTAGGTTAGGGTTTAGGTATGGGTGATGGTTAGGGTTAGGTGGGCCTTGGGGTTGAATCGGGCTTAGGGTTCTTGCTAGGGTGAGGGTTTAAGTTTGGGTGATGGTTAGAGTGTGGCCTCCCTTGAGGATGGACTGGGTTTGGGGCCCTTTTGTTAGGTCTAGTTTAGCATTCAGGTCCTTGTGATGTTAAGTGGCCCTTTGAGTCCTCGGATAGGGGCTAGTGTTTGATTTGGGGTTAGGGTGATGGTAGTTTTTAGGTGGCCCTTGGGGATGAATAGGGCTCAGGGCTTTGGGGTTAAGGATGGTGTTAGGTTTCAGGTTCTGGTGATGGTAGGGTTAATGGACGAAGAATGCTTGGGGCCCATAGATTGTTGCTAGGGTTAAGGTTCAGGGAATGGTTCATGTGGTGGGTAAGGTTAGGGATGGTTTGGTGATAGTTAGGGTTATATACTCCTTGGATCTCTTGGGTTAGGGGGTGCGTTAGGGTTTGGGTTCAGTTAGGGTTAAGTGGTACTTTCAGATAAATAGGACTTTGGGCACTTGGGTTAGGGCTTGTGTTAGGGTCTAGGTTTGTGTGATGGTTAGGGTTTGGCCACTTCTGGGGATGACTAGTGCTTACGGCCCTTGGAAGGGAAAGGTTACTGTTTGTGTCCTGGTGATAGGGTTAGGTGGCCATAAAGGATGAACCTGCTTTGGGGCCACTGGGGTAGGGCCAGGGTTTGGGTTTGATGATGGTAAGTTTAGGCTGCCCTTGAGATGAATAGGGTTCAGGGCCCTTGATTTAGGGTAGGGTTAGGATTCCAGTTTGGCTAATGGTTAGATTTAGGTGGCCCTTGGGGATGAAAAGTGCTTAGGACCCTTGGTTTAGGGCTGTGTTAGGGTTAGGGTTTGGATGAATAATGCTGAATTGAACATTTCCATCTTGGGAGACAAATTCCTCTAAAAATTTCCTGGAGGGAGATAGTAAAGGAAAAAAAAATCTAAGCATGTTTATAATTTTAAAAGTACAAACATTTTTCAAAAGACTTGTCAATTTACATTGCCTATTGCAATATATGAATATTTATTCCAGAGAATGTTTGAATGTTTCATTTCAAGTTCATCAGAAATTGTTGTTAATATTATTTTTAATTTTTTAAAACTAGATAAATGACCTTATTTTTGTTTTGATTATAATTCCTAGATCAACATACTTTATACTAGTTATACTTTAGACTAATTCAAATGTATTAATTTATATTTATGTTAAAAGATAAATAAAATCACAGTGGGGAAAAATGAATATTCAATGCCCAATATCTTTCAGATAATTTTCCAGTGGTTTAATACTATGTTTTGTTTTTGTTAATCCTCAAAATAGCCTATGCTTATTTCACAGACAAGTCACCAGAAATTTTCTTGGTCATGAAACTTGTTCAGAGTCACATGTCTAGTAGGTAAAAATGCTAAATTAAAACTTAAGAGTTTTCTCTAGTTCTGAGCTTACTGATCCTATTAGAAAATACATTTACAGATACTGAGCATTAATGCTTAAATTTACACTAGGACAGAAGCTGAGACTCATCTTTGTGAGGGAAAACAAAGCTTCTCGGCCCAGAACTCAGAGATTCAGTTACTGCAAGTCTGGGGTGTGGTCGGAAGTCTGATTTTTTATGTAACAGCCCCACCGAATCTCCATATCAGTTGGGATTGGCACTAGTTTTCCACTCTTAGCTCTGAAATTATCTGGTGAGTTTGGAAAATAAAAAAATATTTTTAAAAACTCTATAGATCTTGGAACCACACTCCTCACCTACTGAAGAAGATCTCCTAAAGTGGAGCTCGAGATTTTGCATCTTAACAGGTTTTCCAGAAGCCACAGATAGCTTCTCAGGGGCATTTGGAAAGTCCTGCCCTAGGATCTCATTGCTGTTGCCTTTTGCATTTATGCCATGGAATCTTGCACTAAATGAATTTTTAATTATATACATAGATGTCTCTGGAATAAGGTGGCAGAACCATCTGGTGTACCCAATAGTCGAACATGCTTGCTATTTTAGAATCTCCCTGAAGATCACGATATAAACTTTGAGGACCATTAAACACCAACATAATATTTCTTAGCTATGCTCATGAATCTTAGTTCTTACACTGTATATGTTAAAATTGTATTACTTTCATCCTGACAAAAAACAACGTCTGTTCTTATGACAAGACATGGTTCTAAAATCATCCTCCTCTTTTGCCCCCCTCTCCCAGTAATTGTTATATTCACACTTTGGATAAAGAGCCTAAGATAAGGATTTAATTTGGATTAATAGGATAATTACTGTGTGACAAAAGAATGCCAAATAATGTGGAGAACTGCTTTGTGAGGGAGTTCTTGGTTTGACAAAGGCTTGCTTTCAAGTGTGCAGTCTGAATTCCAGATCTCAGAAATATTTCCTGGGATCCAGATGAAATTTATATTTAAACATATACTACAACCTTGCCATTTTCCTGGATATTTTTAAGAGTCACATTTAAGCTCTCAGACAGAATCTTTCTATTATTCCTCATGATTTGCTGAGTTGCCAAATTGTCACCTTGAACTTGTTGAGTCCCCCCACAAAGATTTTTATTTAATGGGTTTTGGATGGGGTTCACACAATAGTAACATATAAAATTTCCTCCACTGAATTTTAGTATGTAGACAATTGAGAATTATTGTTCCAAACCCTCAAAATTTTTCAGAGTTGATGTTATTTCACATACACATACATACACATATAATTTTCAAGGTATAGCTATTTGGCGCACACACACACTCCTCTAGACATCATTTTTAGTATTTTTCTTTTTTGTTTTCTTTCTTTCTCTAGGAAGAGGAGAAAGATCTAATTGTTGTTAAGCACAATAGCAATAGTTTTATGTAAAAACTTTTCTATTGGAGAATTTGCGATATTAAATATCTTCTTGGGTCTTCTAATTTCAGCTGTGACATATGAAGAACTTGGAATTTATCACTTTCATCATTTCAATAAGAACAACTTGAGAACTCTAAAAGCAATGAGTTTTCTTGAGCCTTTCAAATAACTGAAGTTTCAGGGTAAGTTACCACCCTGCAGTCTGGAGAAAGGGGCACATCCACAGACAGACAGACAGACGGACACAGGTTCTGTTTCTCTGAAGCAGAACCACTGGAGCCATAAACTGATAGAAATATTATGCACAAGTGTCAACATAGCAGGTGTGAGACTTCCAGCCTTAGAAAGATCTGCTTGCAAGGTTGGCCCTTGGCTGGTATTTGGAACTTAGATTTCAGGAAAATTCTCACCATCCTCAGAACTGATAAAAGGGTTCATTGTGCTTTAACTGTTTATACAATCATGTGGTTATGCTGAATACCTGTCTTCCTTCTGGGAGTAAGGAATATTAGTATGTGCTATTCAGAGGTTGACCCCAATAAAAACTTTGGGCACTGAGTCTCTAATAAGCCTCCCTGGTAGATAACATTTAATATGCACCATCACAACTTCTTGCTGTAAGAATTAACAGCAGGTTGTTTGTTTCCTCTGAGAGAGGACTCTGGGGAGCTTGAAACTATTTTCCATTAAATTCCATACTATACATCTCCTGTCCTTGATAATTTTGTTTGGTATCATTTTGCTATAGAAGATCATAATTTTAAGATGATGTGCTGAGTCTTCTGAGTCCTCGTACTAAATCATCAAAACTGGGGTGATCTTGTGGATCCCAAACAGAACAATTAAATATTACATTGTTAATTTACAGGATGCTGAGTTTGGACAATTCTGATGAGGACAAACTCTTGAAAACCATTGCCTTTTGCGGGCTCACACGTTCATGGAGTTTATCTCTAGAAACATCACCCAGGGTTCATGCAAAAGTTCTGAGAAAGAGCTTCTCTCCTTGTTCAGGCCGGTAAAGAGGAAGAAAATCTTTGTGAAATACACTCAAAGCCTTCTATAGAACCAAATCCCACTCTCTTGGGGAAAGTCTTTGCCCGAGACTTATCCTGGAAAGGAGATTTCTTTCATCCATTTCCCTTCAGCCTCCTTGTTTTACTAAGGGTATGAATATTCAATAGGAGCCAGAGCTTTAAGGACTTACATTAAGAACACTGTAACATTTTAAGAAAATGCTGTAACAGATATGAACATTGGAATTTGGGTACCAGGAAGGAAAAAACTATACCCATGGAGAGACGACTGTGGGGAATACAGCCGCAAGACACAGGCCCACTGAAAGACTGTGATTTAATAGGAAAATTTTATAATACTCCCCATTTCCCAGACCTGACTGCCAAAAACTAGGACTACATTATAAACACAATGGATTGTGGAAAGAAAGATACAAACTCTAATAAGAATTACTTAGAAGAACCCAAAGTCAAGAGGAAATAAAAGCAAGTGTATTATAGTAACTTGACGCCTCTGGCATCTAGAGCTGCAGTAAACATCAAACAGCCCACTCACTAACCAGATTAAAAAGTAGTCTCACAATGAAGTGCTATTTATCTTGATTCTTAATACCTGACACAGTATGTGTAGCTTTTAACAAAAATTACAAGGCACACATAAAGGAAAGAGCAAAAATGGAAGAGACAAAGCAATTATCTGAATGAGACTCCGATATGACAGAATGCTAAAATTATTAGCTAGCGAACTTTAAATTACTCTGATTAAATTGTTAAGGTCTCTAATGGAAAATAAAGTAGGTGATATGGAAAATTAGTAATAAAAGGAGACAAATGAAAATAGTAGAAATAGTGGAGATGAAATACTAGAAATGAAAAATTCTGTAACAGATATGAACAATGCCTTTGGTGGGATTATTAGCAGTTTATCCTGAATAATGAGATACACCAAACAAAAGATCCAGGAAGCTCAGAGAATAACAAGCAGATTAAGGAACAGCTCACATGAACAAACACACACACATACCCACATTTAAATGGCATACCACATTTAAATGACATACCACATTTAAACTTCAAAAACCAGAGACAATGAGAACATTTTGAGAGAGGAGAAAAGACTTCACTTATAGAAAAATAAGGATAAGAACTGTGACAGACTTCTTCTCAAAAATAATGCAACAGGAAGAAAGCAGAGTCAAGTCTTTGAAGAGCTGAAAGAAAAAAAAAATCTAAATTGTATGTAGTGAAATGTTCCTTCAAAAATAAAGGAGAGATAAAGATTTACTAAGAAAAGTAAAAACTGACCAAATTCTTTGTAGAGAAACTTTCCTTGCAAGGAATGTCAGCATACAGTTTTCAGACAGAGAAAAGATGAAATAGCTCAAAATTTTGAATCTCCATAAGGAAAGAAAGAGCACAAAACAAGGACCTAATAAAATTGAAAGAAAATGATTTCTTTTTTTTAGTATATCTAAAAGATTATTATGCAAAGTAATAATAGTATCAATATATTATATAGTTACAGCATATAGGTAAATGAAGTGAATAGCCACATGTTCTCAGAAATGGGAGGGAATATTTAGGAATAGCATTATAAGACATGTGCACTACATAGAAAACAATATTGTGTTATTTGAAGCAGAATTATATTAGTTATAAATGTATGCAGCAAATTCTAGGACTCACTAACAGTTTAAAACATAAATGTAGTTGGTAAGCTAAGAGAGGAACTATAAAATGTTAGATTAAAGCAAAAGAAGGCAGAAAAAAATGAGAAACATGAAACAAAGAAAAATACAGTGACTAGAAAGCAATAAAATGCATATTAATAATCACTTTAGATGTAAATAGCATACATTTACCAATTTAAAGGCAAAGAACATTTTAAATCATAAATGTAATTGATATGTTAAGAGAGGAGATATAAAATGCTAGAATAAAACCAGAGTGAACTCTAGAATAAACAGACCTAAGAGACATTTACAGAGTACTGTACCCCACAATGCCTGAATATACGTTCTTCTCTTCAGCAGATGGAACATTTGGTAAGACTGAGCACATTCTAGGCCACAAAACATGTCTCAAAAAAATATGAGAAATAGAAATTATTCCTTGCATTTATATTAGCAGACAACAGTGGAATAAAACTAGAAATCAATTCCAATGGGAACATTCATGCCAACAAAGTCATGAAAACTACTCAACCTAATGCTGAGTGACAGTTGGGTCAATGAAAAGATACAGATGGAAATCAAAATATTCTTTAAAAAAATGACAATGGGGAAACAAGTTATCAAAATCTGTGTGATACAGCAAAAAACTCACAGCCTTAAATGGCTGAATCCAAAAGACAAAATCATCACAAATCAGCAACGTAATAAATCATTTCAAAGAATTTGAAAAGGAAGAGCAAACCAATCCCAAATTCAGCAGAAGAAAAGAAATAACCAAGATCAGAGCAGAATTAAACAAAATTGAGAAATAAAGGACTGTCCAGAAGATTAATGAAGCAAAGATGTTGTTCTTTGAAAAGATAAGCAAACAAACAACCTAACAAACAAACAAAAAAAAGCGTTTGAGAAAATTCAACACCAATTCATTGTAAAAACTATCAGCAAACTACGAATACAGGAAAAGTTCTTCAACTTGATCAAGAAGTAGAAACTTATTGCTAAGCAAATACTCAACGAGAGACTTGAAGTTTTTGCCCAAAGAATGCAAACAATGCAAGGATATTTTCTCTCAGTCACCACTACTATTAAAACTGTTGTGCAAATATTATTGTAAAGGAACAAGAATAATAAAAGGCACATAGTTTTAGAAGAAAGAAATGAAAGTGTCTTATTTACAAATGACAAGTGTGTCTCTGTAAACATGCCAAATAATCTACAGTAATACTGTTGCAGTCTAGCTGTACTCATAAATTCCAGGAGTAGCATAGTAGATTATTTGGAATTTTTACAGAGAGAAATGACAAAAAGCTAGCTAAGTGAAAAAAAGCCAATCTGAAAAATATAGGATATAATTTCAATTATATAACAGTTTCAAAGGATGCAGATGAATCCTTAGTAATGAAACTTAATGCATGTATAATTTTAAAAAACGAATTAAAATAGCCTTTAAGATAGATAGTGAAACGTTGGAGAATCCCATGGTGAAAGAGGAAATTACCTTGCCGAAAGGGGTAATAAGTAACTTTGGGAAGGAGGAGAGTCTGTAAAACAAAGAGCAAAAGGACCTTGACATTGAATTGTACTCTAATTGATAGGGCTGTTTCCCACAGGAATATGGGTAAATAATTCTGAAACCACTATACATTGTACTGGCCATGAACAATTAATTAAGTGGATGGTAGATAGTTGAAAGAGGAAAGCAGGAGCTTCCAGACAAACAGGGGGGTGAACCTGGAATGACCCACATGGTAACATATTTGATTTGGAGACATCAACACAACTCAAATATTCTTGAGTCTGTTGGGGTCCCACCCCATAAGCAGCATCCGCTGAGACCTGTGGAAACTAGTGTGGCGATCCACTGAAGAAATATAGAGTTAGAAGCAAAAGGAAAGAAAGATAAGAAGCATAGAGTAGAATTAAAAGTGGGAGCTCAGGGGTCCATTGCCCATAGTGGGGATTCTGGCAATGGCCCAGAGTGCTTGCTCCACTCTGATTTTATTTTAGTCTATTTGCCCAGAGGGGAAGATGAGGGAGGGAACAAAGATGTCAGATTGGTTTCTCAGATTGATGATATCAGCTTTTATTGTTATTATTAACCTTAAGAGTGGCCTTCAGTAATCTGAAATCTGAGCCTTGTTTTGGGAGAGCCTCCTGCTTGAGGTCACACACACAGATTTCTAGGGAGATTTAAGTTCCACTAGTTCTCTGTGGAGAAAAAAAAAAAAAGCCACCAAGCATTAATCTCCTTGGGGATTGGTGGGAGGGAGGCATTTTCCTCCCACCACCACCACAGAGGATTTTCTTCTGCCATAAGGTATATAAGCTCTTCTGCCCATATCTCAGAGCTAAAGCTACTTACTCCCTTGGTCTCTGCTCCAGGCAAATGCAAATCTCCACAGTGGGTATCTGATTTGCCTAATGGGCAGGAAATGCCCTAGAAGATATACCTTTTTCTAGGACTTGTCCTAGACTTTACAATAGCCATTACTCTCCCCACAGTGCTCACAGACCCAGCAGGGTGTTTGTAAGCTGTATCCCCAACAGACTAGAATTTCAGAAAAGGCAAGAAGCTTGCTAGCAATGGCTAGCTTAAATGTAAGCTAGCTGACTTTTCTTTGTTCCAACTCGCTCAGCTTACTTTTTAGTCTTCCTCTTTTTCTGAGGGTGCTTTCCTTTGCCAAGAATGGGGTCTTCAGTCCCCATTCTCCCAGCAGAGTCCATATTTTGCTTAGTATAATAGACATGGTCAGGCATTGTGATATTTATAGCTATGTGTATTTAACACAGGTTAGCAGACACATCTGTTTCTTTGGTCTAATGCCTACTGAGGGGGTCTCATGCTGTAGTAACAAGCATACCTAACACTCAGACCTTGGAGAATTGGCTGGCTGTGGGACAGAAAATAGAAATATGCAAAATGAACCTAGGTTACTAGAAAGTAAGAGACAACTGAATAAATAATTAAACACACACACACTTGGAGGGGGAGGTGTTAGCAGCACACAGGAAACAACTGAAACTGAAAGAACCAAGCTGACTCCATTTTGTTAAAACTAACTCATTTTGTCCCACAGCCTTCAATTTGCAGCTGCATACCAGAGGTCAACTTGCAGCTGCATACCAAAGGTCAATTTGCAGCTGCATACCAAAGGGGATAGGTATGCTTCCTTTCCCACCCCCAGCTCCAGTATATCTGCGCTGAGCATAATGGCACCCACCCTCAGTCCCAGTTGTAGTAAATCCTTCCCCAGGCTAATTAGCCCAGAACACACATTGTCCAGTCCCCTAAGCCCATATCAGCTCTCCCCAGCAGTTCACCCAACACCCCCTCCCTTTGTTCCTTTCTGTACCCTTAAAACTGCTTTCCCCTCTGTGGTCAGGGCTTCTCTGCTCTCCTTCAGTGTCAGGAACAGGAAGCCCTAGCCTGAGCTAGCTAATAAACTACCTCTTGCTTTTGCATCGGACTTGGTCATTGGGTGATTTGTGAGGGGGACCTCGCGACTTGGGCACAACAAAACATCTCCCAATGCCTAAAGCTGGAACAAATTTGAGGAATAAAATAAAGTAGCATTGTATTACAACCCAAAGTATAAAGTAATTATACAGGAGTTGATACTGATATAATAAATTATTGGATAAGCAAATAAATGATTGGATAAATAGTGGAGAACAGACAATTCTCCTATATAGAAAAATGCCAAATAATTTATGAAGATGCTGTACCTTCAAGGAGGTGAAACATAATTCCTCATATTTTAAGTGTAGGTTGTGCATAGGAATTTTCTTTTAAAGAATACAGTATGGAAAGTGATAAATTGGAGTAACCATGGTGAAGAAACTGACAAAAACTACTTCAGTCAGGTGATGAGACTTAACATCAACAATGACTTAGATGACCTAATATGTAGTAGGGGTAAGTGAATGAGGGTGCAAGTGGAGGGGAGGAGAGTGGAGGTTCAGGGGTCCTGGTGTATGGCACAACTCTTGGGGGCAGGACACAATTACAAGAGGGACTGTACCTCACAAATACAATCAGTGTAACCTAATTGTTTGTTCCCTCAATGAATCCCAAACAATAAAAAAAAAAGAAATGTGAGGTCATTCAGATAGGATAGGATGAGATACAAATGGTACCTTATCCGATTTATCTCTGTGTTCTTCTTCCCCCAAACACATAACCTCTGGCTAAAATAAATAAATAAGGCAAATCCCAAATGAAAGATATTCTACAAAATACCTGAGTATTAATCCTCAAAACTGTCAAGGTCATCAGGAATGAGCAATATCTGAGAAATTGTCACAGCCGAGAAGAGCCTAAAGAGACATGACAAAGTGTCTCATGGTATCTTGGATGGACAGAAATAGGGCAGTAGGCTAAAACACATACATGAACTTTCAAAAAATGCTGTCAATCAACAGTCACTCATTTTATTTTTTCTATTCATTTTTATTTAGTTGCATCATTAGCTGTGAATTAATCTCAGATCACACCTCTTCTACAACCTTTGGATACCAGACAGTCTATACTTAAGGTGTGTTTTTCTAACACTAGTTAAACAAAGTCTTTTAAGTTGCCAGTTGAATTCTTCAGTATAACGAGATGTGAGGTCTCATGGAAACCAGCCCTCAATTCATCTTAGAAAAGGAGACCAGGATTGGCTTCTGAGGCTGTCATATTCATTTTGTTACCAACAGATATCTAGGATTTAAACAGGGCTTGAACCTGGCTGTAGGAGGGTTTATATCTGTTCCAGAAAACAGAATATCTTTCTGTTCCAGAAAACAGAATATCTTTTTCAGAATTATTAATTTATGAGACCATTCTAGTTTTCCCTCTTATGGCTGGAGCTTCATCTCTAGGCTATGCAGACTAATTTGACTGGAGCTATTAATCTCTTTTCTAGGCAGATGTTAAAAGCAAACAATTGGTTCTGAAAGTGATAGTATGCTACTTGGAATATCAGTAAATCTTAGAAGCTTATGTTCTATTATTATCTTTAGGAAATTAAAATCCATCAATTCACTCTGCAAATATTTATTGAACATTTCCTATATTCGAAACTCTTTACTAAGCATTGGGACCTTTCAAAGTGAAAACTCCCCTGCCTTTCTTCTAGCTAGGCTTGTGCTCTTACTCATGAGCTGTGTTGCTGTCTCCAACTCAAATACATTACTCTGTAGACCTCAAGGATCCTGATAAATGAAAGCAGTAGAACGGCGATCCCCACTTTTTTGGCACCAGGGCTTAATTCCACGAAAGACAATTTTTCCATGGATTGGGAGTTGGGGAGATGGTTTCAGGATGACCCAGGAGTATTACATTTATTGTGCACTTTATTTCTATCATGATTACATTGTAAAATATAATGAAATAATTGTATAAGTCACATAATTCAAAACCAGTGGGAGCCCTGAGCTTATTTTCCTGCAACTAGATGGTCTATGGTTGGATTCTGCCTTAAAGCCTGCCACCAGATGCAGCTGTACAATTGAAGTACAACTCACTTGCCACTATAAAGCCTGCCCCCACATGCACCTTGTCACTTGCCACTAGCTGATAGAATTTTGATGAGTCTGTAAGCAATTGATTTATCTTGGTCTCTGTGCAGTCCAACCTCTCTGCTGAAGATAATCTGTACTTGCAACCTCTCCCCATGTTAGCATGCTGCATCTATTCTACTGCAAAACATCAGGCATTGGATTCTCATAAGGAGCACATAACCTAGATCCCTCCCCTGAGCAGTTTACAGGAGCATTCCCACTCCTGGGAGACTCTTATGGCTCTGCTGATCTCACAGGAGGTGGAGCTCAGCTGTGATGCAGGGATGGGGAGTGGTTGTAAATATGCATGAAACATCGCAGGCTGCTGTCCTCCTGCTGTGCAGCCCTATTCCTAACAGCCCTTGGGTTGTACAGTCCGCAGCTTGTGGTGTTGGGGACCACAGCAGTAGAAGAGGTCACTCTAGGGCAGTGGTTCTCAACCTTCCTAATGCCTCCTAATGCTGTGACCCCTTAATAAAGTTCCTCATGTTGCAATGACCCCCAACCATAAAATTATTTTTGTTGCTACTTCATAACTGTAATTTTGCTACTGCTATGAATCGTAATGTAAATATCTGATATGCAGGATGTATTTTCATTGTTACAAAGGGGTCGTGACCCACAAGTTGAGAACTGCTGTTCTAGGGGGAGTGAATGGAAAAGGCAGGTGGCAAAATAGGGTCAACATTTTGGAGGAAAGAAATTGGAGCTGTTTGCTCTGAGTTATGAAGGGGAGAACACATTGCAGAGATTGTAAATGCACAAAAAAAAGGAGTTTAAATTGTATTTGGTAGGCAATCAGAAGCCACTGGAAGGAGCCATTTGTGATTATAAAGTGCCATGATCAGAGTGATAATTATGAAAAATCATTCCAGCATTAATGTGCAGGACAAATGGAAAGAGAATTTGGAGGTCGCCAACCTGGAGCCTAAGGTGAAAGCCTCAATAAAAGCAGAAATTATGTGATATCAAGAAGGAAAAAAATTGATATGAGAAAGATAAGGTAATTAAAAATGAAACGTGAAGCCTGGATGACTGCATTGGTTATGTTGTCCTAACCAGAAATCAGCTGGTCAGAAAATTTGAACTGCCGAAGAAAAGAGAAGGGAGGAAGAGTTTCTGCAGATAGGTGCTGAAGCCTGATACCCAGATAATTAGCCTTCCTAGCTAATACTTCTCCAATTAATTTTTCAATGGAAGAGCATTAGTTGAGTTATGAAAGGGGTGCATGTGCAAATCTTTTTCCAGTCTCCATGTTTGCAATCAATGATCCTGATCAACTGTGACATATCTCATTGAATATACCCATTGCCACCAAAGAAACACATCCCTTTGAGCCCAGTAGCCAGCTCTGGTTCCTCAAACCACTAGTTAGTTAGATGTCCAAAAGGTAGTCCTTTGATTGCACTTGGGATTCAAACTACCCATTCACAAAACTCCAATTCCAAGTGATAGTGGCTTGAAGATGAGTCATGTCACATGATTTTTGCACTACTTAAAGAGAAAAGTAAGGAGGTGAAAAATGAGAAGTTCTTTGCTTTTCTAAGGCTGATGGATCAGCCACTGATTTTCGAGGACAATTCCTTCATCCTTCCCCTACCTCAAGAGAACTAATGGCAGAGGAGAATCAGAAGATATTTCCAGAGATGTGGAAGTGCAAACATAGAGGACTCTGGAAACTTTGGCATTTCTTTTTTCTTTTTTTTTTTCTTGCAGTTTTTGGCTGGGGTTGGGTTTGAACCGCCACCTCTGGCATACAGGCACTGCCAAACTTTGGCATTTTTTTAAAGTTTTATGTTTTATTTCTAGAATTATTCTGAATTTTGGTCTTCTGTTTAACATCTGCAGATCACAGCAACCCCCTAGATGTATTCAGACCCCTGTATAATAAGCGTGAGTAGAATTTTTTTTCCCAGAAGCAGTGTGGAAAACCAGCAGATTTTATATCTACCAAGCTCACCCTAAGGACAAGTGGGAATTTGAAAACCAGCTGGACCTATACATGCTGAACCTCTAAACCAACCCAACGTAAATAGACCCTCCAGTGCAGTCAACTCTTTCCCACATGCTGGGAGAGACAAATACCAAGGCCTTTGGAGATTGACTGGTCAATCTTGAAGTAATCACAGCCTAGCTGTTTGCAACAAGGGAGCCTAACTTTTTCTAATTCCATTAACATTTCCCTCCATCCAAATATGAAAAATGGGCCCATTTATTATTTATTATCTTCGCATTTGATATTTCACCTGCTGCCAACACAGCTAAGCCCAGCCAAGTTTCCTTCATGGCTGGCCTGGAGGCGGATGATCCCAGCAAAGCACAATCACACCCAGGGAAGCAGATGGGTAACCTTTCTCTCGCCTGCTCTCCAGACTAGAGAACAGATAGCCAAACTCTTTGGGTGGCCCAGCCTCTTTGCTTCTATAAATTATAATATATATATTTTCCGACTGAGGGTCTGTTTCTCAAAAACATCGATCACACATTTGTCAAACACCATCTTTCATGCATTATGCCAGAGCAGCCCGTTTTCCTGTTATCTGAAATCTCTAACATGCTACCCCTCCCCCCAATGGACCTCCCCTCAAAATAACTTGGTGTGAACTTTTTCCGTTGCTTTTTTGCTTCCTCCTTTGCAGCCATGTGTTTGAAATATGTTTAAGATATTGTCACATTTCACATTTTAAATATCATGAGGACAGGCCAATTCTATGATATTTTAAGTGCCCTCATTATAAAACATATGGTCAGAGGGGTGGGGATATGGAGGTAGAGGAAGAAATATGGCCAATGTAATATTTTCCCAAGGTAGGGGTGGGGAACGTGACCTGCACGATGCAAGAATCTATGTACGCCACAACCGAAATACCATCTGTTTCTACTCAAATTATCATCTCAAAATGATGACTTCTTTGCATACGCCATAATGTATAGGATTCAAGGGCCAAAACCCATCACAGTGTTTGCAAGCAACTGATCCAGTTGCCGGTAAAGCTGTGGCAATTAAAAAAAAATAGAAAGGAAAAACAAAGAAAATCTTATGTTTGTTGTGTTCACATTTTTGCTTCTTTTGAAAACAGAGGTACTGGTATGACAGAGACAAATGACAGCAACATTACTCACTGCTTAGTTCATTCATTTACTCTTTCATTCATTCAGAAGCTAGTTAATGTGTTTTATTAATTACACACAATGTGTGGAGATGGGGAGAGAGAGATGAGAAGAGAGTGATTAGACTGTGAAATTATAAATGATAAGGCCAGTTGTAAAAGTTAGCACAATTGTGACAAAATGCCCCCCCTTATTTTATTTTCCCTTGGGTGGGGAGGGTATGATACTGCTTAGTGATAAGTAAATCTTTTTATAGGAGGCTATTTCCAAGCTGATTTAAGTATTAAGTAGGATTTATTCATATGAAGTAGATGTTGAAGTCTCTAGGTTTTGGAAGCAGACTGTGTAGTGATACAGAAGTGCCAAGGAGCACAGGACACAAAGAACTCCTTATGGCTGGAAGATAGAAGGGCAGAAACATGAGGGATGGAGGGAGACAGGGTGGTCAGAACAACTCCCAAAGAGCCCACCTCTATGGTCCCAGGAGAACTTTTAACAGCTAACACCAGATTTCCTACTAGGAAAACAAACTATCTTGGATTGGAACAACATCTTGCTGAGCACTTAGTATGGAAACAGACTACAAAAGCCTGTGTGTCACATCAGTCTGTTTCCAAAGCATCTGCTTTGAGTAAGATGCAGAGAATAAGTCTGCTTATTACCCTGGTAAGGGTGTGCAAGAGCAGAGAATAGAGAGAAACAGGATGGATGCTTAAGTAGATGGCAGAGTAGGGGACCTCAAGGGCAAAGGGCCAAGAAAGGAACTCCAGATGGCAGGGAGAACAGAAAGGATTTTAGAGAGAACGACCATTGAATATTGGATGATTATGCTTGCTTTGCCATGACCAACTGTTTTCCCCAAACTCTCCTTTCAGCTCCTTCATAAAGTCTTCTGCAATCCTGTGTATTTCTATGGTGGGTTGGATCTTCTTTGGAGGAAATTAGTAAAGAGATGGGGTTTCTTGTCTGGAACAATATGGCATACTTAAGAGATCACAAGGAAGAGGGCAAGCATGATCCAATATAAGCCTTCCAGGAATTAAAAAAGTGAAATGGTGGGATGGATGGGCTTTGAACTTCAAGAAGGTGTGTGAATGGGGTTTTAAGCCAATCTCACTAAATTTTCAGGTAGTAGGAAGCATCTTAGCTGACATCCAGTTTATGTCAGCAAAGATTTAACTGTGATAGCTATAGTTAGGAATAAACATATGAAGAAGATCGGGTCCTTACTATAGAATTTACAGTCAACTTGGGAAGGCATTCACATGTGTAAGAGGTAGTGAGGAAACTCTGAACTAGTCAGTAGCATTCATCATGACCATTTTCTCTCTGACACTCTAAGAACCATCCGCAAAGTACAAAATAAGAGACTGACTACTCTTAGGCTTGGGGCACTGATCATTGCAAGCTAAAAAACAACCATCAACAAATGAAGATTTTTCATCACTCTGGATTTAAGTTTCAGGCAATCCTCTTTCTACATATTTTTTTTCTCTCACACTACACTCTAAGATGTCAGAGTGTCTTGTGAATATGTGTCCCTTGGAATTCTCAGCCCTATGCTCTGTGTCCTCACTAGCTGGCCAAATATCAATGATCTTGTATTCTGTACATTCTTTAAAAATATCTGTTGAATTAAGAAATGTATGTATGAATTTTTATGGATTTAGATTTTTCCAAAGGAACTGCCTAAGATAACATTTCTCAGGGGTACATATATTTTCAGCACATTCAAAATCTAAGTAAATTCTTTTCATTCTTTTTTTATTATTTCAGAGTGTTACAGGGGTATGTTTTGGTAACATGTATTACTTTTGTACAGTCTGAGTCAAGGTTATAATTGCATACATCCCCTAGATAATGTGCATTGTTCCCGTTACATATACCTACTTAACCAGCAAATTCTTATACTTGTGTTTTGAAGAATATTAAAAAAATTAAAGCATATATGATCAGAGAATATCACCAATAGAAGTCATCAGTTCTTAGCCATTTCACAATCCATTATTCCATCTATTCCTCGTGATATCTCTGTGTGTGGGGGGGTGGACAATATCATTCCTCTTTTCTAATGAGGATGTTGAAGCCTATTGACAATAATCTCTGGAATTTGGACCCAGATTCCTTTGATGCCTTCCCAGGATCCAGGCAACCTTGCTGGAATGAGGGTGGGCTGAGAGTTCTGTGATTATTCGTCATTGTTTCCCTCTAGGATGTGAAGTTAGGAAGTCACCCCTAATCCACACTGCCCCTACCTACTTTCTCAAATCTGCATCCCTCTTCTTGGAAATCTGGCACCTCTTGATCTCCATTTCAGACAGAGCTTGGTTTCTGAGTCCAGTATTTCTTGCATGCAAAAGGAATATTTCAATATCTGGGAGCTCTTTCAGGAGTCCATTCAGTCATTCCTGTATCAGACACATTTCTGGGTACCTTCTCTTTGCTGAGCATTCTTCTAAGTTTGGAAGCTACAATGGTAACCAAAACAAGAGTCCTGTGCTTACGATCCATTCTGGTGACTGGTAACATGGGGGCATCTAAGTTCCCCAGGTGACAGGAAGGGAGGTAGGATGGGGAACACATGGACTTCAGATGTGACTTCTACATTCAAAATTCTGTTTCTACTACCTGTTATCTGGTGGGGTGAAGAACAAATCATTTAATGTCTCTGTTTCCATCTGTAAATGAAGGGTTCCAGCCTCCTAGGGTATAATAGCATTGTTATAGTTCCTAGTAAATGACACTAGTATATAATGGGTGTGTGTGGCAGCTGTTTAATTCCAAAGCCTCCTTTCCAGGGGCTGTGAGGACTCTTCCTTTGGAATCCACGTTTCCTTCTGAGTGCCAGCCCTTTCACAAACAACCCTGGCTCAGGTGCTGCCTCCCCTCCTGCCTGGTTTCCTCGCATTCTCTCTTGTCCCCCCATTGGATTCATTCTTCATTTGTATTTAGAGTGATGCTTTAGAAACATGTGCTTGATCGTGCCACCGTTATCACTAAAACCCTTCTATATTTCCCATTTTCTTGGAGTAAAATTTAAGCAACTCACCATGTGTCCCCTGCTCACCCCTCCTGAGCTGATGCTAGGTCCTACACACCTTTTGCTCAGTTTGCTGTAGCCCTTCTTGTCTTGTTGTCCCTCAGAATGTCAAGTCCATTTCTGCCTTTGGGTGTTTATATAGCTTTGCCTGCTGTCAGGAATGCTACATTCCCCAGATCTTTACCTTACCGGTTCTTAGCAAAAATACTACCTACTTACAGAGCCCTTAATTTACCACATAATCTAAAATACCTCCATCTACGCAGTGGCTCACATCTGTAATCCTAGCACTCTGGGAGGTGAGGCAGGTGGTCACCTGAGCTCATGAGTTCGAGACCAGCCTGAGCAAGAATGAGATCCCGTCTCTAAAAATAGCCAGGCATTGTGGCAGGTGCATGTAGTCCCAGCTGCTCAGGAGGCTGAGGCAAGGGATCACTTGAACTCAAGAGTTTGAGGTTGCTGTGAGCTATGAATTCACAGTGCTCTACTGAGAGTGACAAGCTGAAATTGTCTCAAATAAATAAATAAAAATAAAATGAAATACAATAAAATACCCAATCTTTAATCGCTCACTTGTTTCTACTATCTAAAATTATTTTATTTATTCACTTATTTATTTTCTGCCCCCATCCAGGAATATCAACAACCAACAAGATTCTGTCTGTTGACTTCTGTATCTCTAGTATCTAGGACAGTGCCCAGGACATAAAATGTCTTCAGCGTGTTTGAATGATCCTATAGAAGATGCTTCTCATTTTGAATACCTTGCAGGGCTGCTGGACAAGATTTTACACCAGCTTGCCTAAATTTAGCACACACTTAGCTTTAACTCTCTTGAAAGAGACACCATTAAGCTAGTTAAGAAGAATAGGCAGCTATAACTGTGTCCAGAAAACATTCATAAGCAAGTACGCTCTGTTTATTAAAAGGGGCTCCTTTGGGTCTTGCCTGGGGAACAGTTTCATAAGGACAAGTGGGTGGATGGCCTGATTACAGAGGCCATTCTCTGTAAGCAAGTTTCCAGAAAGGTACACAAGATACTCTGCAGATCACCATCCACCTCCCGCCTCCTCCCCTCTGCCCTCTCTCCCAGGCACGGGTTGAGGAGGTGCCCAGGTTATCATCCCATCACGCACTAGTTGCTTTCCTCCGCTCCCCCTTGCTGCTGTCCATCTTTTCCCAACATAATTACCATCTCGTGAATAAGTGCGATGAGTGAGGACTGTACAGAGGGGCTGCATTCTGCTACCTCCCTGAGTGCTGGCTGGGAGTGAATGGGAAACACGGATTAGGGCTGTCGCCCTGGGACTCCAAGGCACACCTGATAATGGGTTTTCTCTTCAGTGGTTGTTGTTTACAGAGACGGCACAGGAAACCAGAGGGAGAAAAGCGGGGCTGGGACCCCACTTTGGTCCCCAGGCTGAGCCCCATTTGCCATGGTTGTGTCTTCCCAAACACCACAGAAAGAAGGCAGCCCAATTCTTCTGGCAGCTTCCTTCTATCCTGAAAAGGACACCCTTGCCCGGTGCTGCCTTCCCACCCTCACCCAGACCCACACTGACGGGTGAGTGCGACCCTGCCCACGTGTCCGCGCTGGCCTGCAATCCTGACCCTCAGAGGTGTTTATTATCAGCCAGCACCTCCTACCTGCAAATCCGAATTCCAGGCTGGATGAAGGATTGTGGCACAGGAAGGCAGAGGCCTATTAGAGGACTTTCCTCATGCAGAGTGCTGAGCCCAGCAGGAGGGCTACTCTGGGACCATTGGACTTTAGGAACTGGAAGTCTTTGCTTTTGTAACACGTTAGCATGAATATTTATTTCAGCAACAGCCCAAGGGCTTCAAATAGAATAGTAGGGTTTCAGATAGAATAGTAGGGCTTAAAATGGAATAGTAGGGCTATCAGTGATTTGTGGATTCCTTAATTTCGTCTTAAACTCAGTGGGGCCTGGCCTTAGGCGCGGGGGTGGGGAGAGGGGTGGAGCCGCAGCAGAGGGGGTGTGGCTTCGCCTCTGCCTGGAGCAGAAAGTCACCCTGTGCGGACACAGGAGGAAAAAGCAGACGCAGGGGCCCCAGCTCGGTTTTGATCACCAGAGTGCGCTTTCTTTCTTTTATCTTCCTTTCCTTTCTCCACACAGCTGAGCTCTGCACAACGCTGGAAAAGGGGCATGGGAGGATCGAGGCAAACCTCATTTCATGCCACGAATTACTCCCCGGTGCTCTTTTAAATATTAATCTGCACCAGGTTATTAATCGTTAGGAAGGCAGCAACGAAACGGCCCACACAGGCCCCATCTTCAGTCACATAGATCCCAGGATACTGAAAAACAGAGGAAAAATTATTAGAGAACCACCTACGATGCTTTCACTTGTCACCTCCTCCTTTCTGTCCTGGGACTGGCAGGGACTGAGCTAACACTCTTGGCCCTCAGCGTGCAAAATTAAAGGAGTAAAGGTAGGATGCTTTGAACACAGTGAAGCCTCGCTTATTTGAAAAGAAGAGGTGAAGGTCAGTGTAGAGAAGTGGAAAGCTCGAACTCAGAATAATCTTAAAAACATCTATGGATATCTCTTTCAAGTATATAGAGTAACTTATAGTTTGATGAAGTGTTGCCAAAAAAGGAAATATTTTTTGGGTAAATATTTATTTATTTATTCGTTTATTTGAAGCTTAGTGTTTATACATCAGTCTCTGATTTAAAAACTTGGCTGTAGGAGGTCTTTGAAATTATTTTCTTACATAATTTTAAATTCATTCTTTTAGTCATTGAGGCTTGAAATTGTAGTGACATTTGACTTATCCATTTATATCTCTTTTTTTTTTTTTTGCCCATTTGTCTTTTGAAAGAACTCTCATTAGTTGAGTGACTATAATGTGTCCAGCAGCTACTGTTTCTAATTTTGATCTTTACTAAATACATCAAAGTAGATAATTTTAGGCCCACTTGGCAAATAGGGAAAAAACTACAATTCCTAGGAATTAAATGCTTTGTTTTAGGTCACAAAGTTCATGTAAAAATAGGTAAAATAAATCCAATAACATATTGCCTTCTTTTTCCTCCTTAATAGACTTGCTGAGTCTATATACCAGAGCTATGCTAATCTAAGTGTAATATATCTGGATTTTACTAGGAATTTAGTGCATTTTTCTATTAAAATGTATAGAAAATTTGGGCCTAAACATTAATTAAGAGCTTAGAGTATTTGTTCCTAATAGAGCTGTCTCTTTGGTGGTTGCTGCAGTGGGTCACATCTGCATCCAGTACTCCAACTATAGGTCTAGTTATGACTTCATCCCTAAGGGGACAGAGATGCGCTCAGCCCCCTCATCTGGTGGTGACTGGCACTGAGCTGCCTTCCATACTTAGGAGCCACTGTGCCAGAGGTTAATCCTGAGCACCTACCACAGGGGTGTCCAACCTGTGGCCCGTGGGCTGGAATGTTGATTGTTTCAGGCCTGTTTTGCCTGTCTGTGGTTGTCAGATGTCACAAAAAGTATGCATGGACCCTTTCCCCCCTTCTCTCATTAGTTTTCATTAGCATTTGTAGATTTAACGTGTGGCTCAAGACAACTCTTATTCTTCCAATTTGCAGCAAAGAAGAAAAAAGTTTGGACACTCCTGACTCTCCAGCATTCCCTATGTGGGCTCCATCTACACTTATTTCTCTGTATTCTTCCTGTTTATTTGAACCAATATCTGTCAATAACTGGAATTCTTCACCAAGTCTAACTTACTGAACTAAATGTTTATACTTCTTGCCAGTTACCATTTCCCCCCAAAGCTAAAACACGACCCATATTAAAAATTATCATTGGTGGATCTTTTTTAAAAAACAAACAAACAAACAACAAACAACAGCAAAAAAAGAGCCAGGCATACCAGACCTATGACATTTCTTGATTTGGTTCCATATTATTGACAACTCCTTCTCCTTTGTGATCACTGCTGCCCAATCTCAGGGTATCTCATGTCCAAGTCTATTTTACTATGTCAAGACCCAAAAAACTATAACTTAATGGGTAGATTTTTATTTTTATAAGCATATAACTCTTGAATCATGGCTTTGGCCTAAGGTTAATGAACATTTTACTTTTCTTCTTAGCTTGGATGAGGATATATATGGCTCAATCAAGCTGAGTCTGACACAGAACAGGGGAAGAGACCTAAAAAGGGTTCCAAAAGCTAAAATAATGGGCTGAATATAACATGATGAAATGCAACAGGCACAAACATAAATTTAAAACAAAAAACCACCAACAATTGAACACATGAATAATTGGGAGAAATTTATCAATAACACATGTGAAAAATATGCAGGGGTTTTAATTGACTTTAATCTCAATATGAGTCAACTGGGTGATGTAGTTGCCAAAATATTAATGCAATCTTAGGCAACAACAACAGAATAGAATATGCTTTTTTAGAGCAAGAGGCCATCATTCCACTGAATTCCACTGAGCCAACGAGATCACACCTGGAGTGTTGGGTTGAATTCAGATAGTAGAGGGACCTGGATCCATATGACATGAGGAATAATTAAAGGAATTCAAGGTCTGGCTAGATGAAAACGATGACAAGTATCTTAAAATATCCAAAGATTGCAACATCTGAGAAGAATTAATATTTTCCTATGTAATTCTACACATGGAAAATGGGAGAGTCTATAATCAGTATGTAGGGGAGATTTTAATCATTTAAAATATTGTTTCAATTTTTTTAATTGACAAAATCCCTTGTATGTATTTATCATATACAACATGATGTTTTGAAATACATATACATTGTTGAATGGTTTAGATTGTTTTTAAATGTGATGAGCCACATTCTGAAAATTATTTGTCAGTCAACAAATTAAGTAGATACTGGATGAGTACCTCTAGAGATTTACAAAGGAAATTTATGCCTTCGATAAATCAGGTCTGGACAAGAAGAACTGCAGTGTGAATGCAGGTGCCATGCAACTTGCACACTCCTGGACAATCCTGAATCACTTATATTTTTCTATGATTTCCTCTGTCTTTCTAGTTAAAATGAAAGTTCACTGAAGCCAGAGACAGGACCTTATCATATGTCTCTTCTCCTAATGTCTTGCTCATTCCTTCTAGTGTGGCTCAGAGATAAACCCATGATAAATATATACTGATTGGTAGCTGGAATTATTTATTTGTGTAGCCAATAGTTTTCTCCATGGAAGTATGCAGGTATTTGCTAGTCAATCTTATACCATGATTGTCACATTTATGACCTATAGCAATAGAGTTAACGTTCTGTGATTCTTGTAAACCTCTATTTGTTTATCTCATTTGAAAGCACTGAGGTTCTATCCCCAAAGATATCCAGTTCTGAGCAATATGGGCATGCTGGGAAATCTCCCTATGCCTTAGTGTGCCTTTTGTGAAACGAAGGAAGGAGATGTGCAAGGTCCCTTTCAATGCTGTCATTCTATGGATGTCGTCCTGTGGACTGCCTTAGGAGTTTTGATTATTTTGTCTTTTTCATTTATTTCCTTCATCTCTCTCCTGTGTTCCTCCAATGACTTTGATAATATCAGCCCTGAGCTGGATATGTTAGCATCAGATTCTGAGCATAGCATCTCAAGAACTCTTAAAGATTAAATATGTAGAGAATTATAAATATTTGAAATACCCTGGGGCTGGTGTATGTACTGTCTTTAAAAAGATTTTTTTGATCTAGTATCTTTTATTTGCTTGCTTGTGAGCTGGATTTTTTTACCCTCAGTTAGAGCATCAAACCCATTGCAGCCTTTCAGGATGGTGAAAGGCCCTGGAAATAGTCACAGCACCCTAACCCCCCCAAACTTACTTGGTACTGAGGAAAAGATGGGATACTCACAAGCTCTGATACCTCAGCAGAGTACAATACTAAGGTTTACTTTTGCTGAGACCAAACAATCTTAACTGTTAACTATTAAGAGGCCCAAGCTCTGGCTTTAGCTTTGCTAAAATTTAGGAAAGACTCATAACCTTGTCCAAAACCCATTTTCTAAGATGATGACTCATACATTCAACAAATATTTATTTTATGTTTTATTGAGTATCTATTTCCTAATTCTTGATCTATTATAATTAAAATTTTATTATCATAGCTCTACCACAGAGATAACTTCAATAGATATAGTTTCTACATGATGCTGACCGTGAGGGGTTAGATTCGTTTCTTATTTATTTATGAAAATACTTCATTCTTTTTTCTTCTTTGCTTACTCTATTTCTTTCTTATTTTGCTTCTCCCTTTCTTTCTTTTCTCTTCACTAAGTTTCCTCCCAAAATGCTTTCAGATGGCTTATAAAAAGGCACAGGAGAAAACTATGACTTAAATAAAGAAGTTAAAACAAAAGAAAAAAATGAGACCTGGATAAATATACAAGAACGTATATACACAGAAGATATGACAAACATAGATGGCATAGAATATGTAGAGAAAGAGAGTATGCACATAAAATAAAGGATATAAAGATTAGAGGGCAGAAGGACACAAACTTCTTAGCAAATCTCCACCACTCATTCTGAGTTTTGTTTTGAGACAGTCTTAAACCACCACTTAAGCTAGAGTACAATGGTGTGATCTTATCTCACTGTAACTTCAATCCTCTGGACTCAAAAAAATCTCCCCAGCTGAGACTACAGGCATGTGATACCACACCTGACTAATATATATATTCTCTTTTGTAGAGACAAGGTCTTGATATGTTTGAGACCTATGGCTGGTCTCAAACTCCTGACCTAAAGCAATTTTCCCATCTTGGCCTCCCAAAGTACTAGACACAGGCATGAGCCTCTGTGCCTGGCCATGTCCACAACTCTTTCTAGAGCAGAGGTTCTCAACCTGTGGGTCCAGACCCCTTTGTAACAATGAAAATATATTGCAGCATTAGGAAGGTTGAGAACCACTGTTCTAGAGTGTTACATTATGTTTTATAATGGCACAGAAAGGAAAAAATAGGAATGAGATATTTCAGCATGCCTAGAAGCATGGTTACTACTGATCCTGGGGCCAAGGAGAAATAAAGAAAAGGCCGTGGTGTTGGTGTAGATGTGGTTCTCAACAAGCCCCCCCCCCCCAAAAAAAAAAACACCACCAACAAAAAACAGTTTTTCTAAAATTACCTTTTTTAATATTTCTCCAAGTAGACATTGGCCATTATGCCAAATAATGTTTCATTTAAAGGCATTCTTTGCGGTAAGGAACAAAGGGGATCAGGAAAGATAGGGTCTCTTTAGTTGGCCAGCTTACCAAAAGAATGCATTTTCAATAAAAAAGCAAGTAGATAAACTACACATTTTCCAGACAGCTCTCCATCAACTCAGAGACCGAAATTCTCTCATAGGCCTTACAGAGCTCTTGGTAACTGTTGATGGTTCGTGGGTTTGAGATTATACTCCCTGATGAATACCAAAATACCACTGTTTTTAATTTCTAGCAAAGTCAAGTTCTAAGCACTCAAAAGTCGGGTTTGGATCAAGATAAAAGTTCTTTGGCTCAAATGACTATGATTAAATACTTACTGTCTGTTGGTATGTTGCATACAGTACTTCTATTTTTTTATAATGACCATTGAGGGTAAGTACGATGTAGAAACTGAGGCATATGAGTGTCCGTAGATCAGTGAGTAGAGAGGTGCCTGTCACATATACCGAAGCTGGCCGGGTTTAAGCCCGGCCTAGGCCTGCTAAACAACAAGACAACTGCAACCAAAAAATAGCCAGACATTGTGGTGGGCGCCTGTAGTCCCAGCTACTTGGGAGGCTGAAGCAAGAGAATCGCTTAACCTCAAGAGTTGTAGGTTGCTGTGAGCTGAGATGCCACAGAACTTTATGGAGGGTGACATAATGAGACTCTGTCTCAAAAAAAAAAAAAAAAGAAAGAAAAAGAAATTGGGGCATAGACAAATGTGTGTCAGTAACTTGTCCAAAGTCACACAGCAAGTAGAGGGATCAGGGCGTGTCTCTATGTCTCTCTGACTGTGTCATACTGCAAGGCAGCTGCTCTGTGGGCCATGCTGTGGATCTACCTTGGGTAACTTCTGTAACTAATGTTTATTATATCTCTATATTTTTGTAACCGGCATTGTTTATTCAAATATCTGCTCAGTTTTGTTTTGTTTTGTTTTGTTTTTTGAGACAGAGCCTCAAGCTGTTACCCTGGAGAGAGTATCATGGCATCACAGCTCACAGCAACCTCCAACTCCTGGGCTCAAGCGAGTCTCCTGCCTCCACCTCCCAAGTAGCTGAGACTACAGGCACCCGCCACAATGCCCGGCCATTTTTTGGTTGCAACCATCATTGTTTGGCAGGTCCGGGCTGGATTCGAACCCACCAGCTCATGTGTACGTGGCTGGCTCCTTAGCCCGTTGAGCCACAGGTGCCAGCCTATCTGCACAGTTTTTTAAACACTTTAGGATTTGTTTTGGTCTTGAAGGGAGCAAACATTACAAAAGAAAATTATGTCTCTCTCTTTCTCCTTCCTCCCTCCCTCCATCTTGCTTTCGTCTAATTTTACAAAGCCTGTCTAGATCCCTACAGAACATAACACATAACCCTGCTTCTGTTTTCATTTTTCCCGATCTTAAAGAAGGGTCGATTTTGCATCTAATAAGTTCAGGGCTTATTGGATACCATAAAACTAAGAGAAGGAAATGGACAGTTTGCCCCAAAGCAAAAAAAGAGCCAATTTTCTTATTATTTGTCACATTTTTAATGGCCATTTTTATATGCTTGGGATGGTCCTAAAGAAAGTTTCTTGATGTTACTATCAAAATATGTACTGGATAGAAATCAGGCTAATAACCATGCTCCTGACACAATGTCCACACTTGCCCAACCTGTCACATAGGGTCCAACATTGTTTTTTACACTGGTGTAAAAAAGTTAAGGGACACGATTTCACCATTCTTTCCCTGTCCAGCATCTATGCCAATGATCTCTTAAAACTTTAAAAACAATTTTATAGACTCAAGCAAAGGTAATGCTTATAAAAACTAAAACAACAACATCCATGATGTACCAAATATAGAAAGCAAAAATATGGACATAAAGAAGATAAAACTTCACTATGATTTCACCTGTGTACCATTGCTACTTATGTGTGTGTGTGAATATGTATCTAGACTTTTTTCTGTGTGCATAAATGCACAAAAACATATAGCACATCTATTTATTTGATGTTAAGAGAATTAGAATTTCACAGAAAATATAATTGTGCATTCCTATTTTTCCATTTTATTTTATAAGCATGTTTTATGCTAAGGGAATAAGCCAGGCACAGAAAGAAAAATGTTGCATGATTATTTCACTTATATGTGGAATCTAAAAAAATTAAAAAGTCAAATAGGTGAAGATGGAGAATAAAACAGTGAGCAGGGGGGCTGAGAGGGATGGAGGAGCTGTGGAGAAGCAAGTCAAAGGGTGTAAAGAAGCAGATCTGTGGGATTAGGTCTAGAGATCTAATGTACAACATGATGAGGACAATTAATAAGATTACACTTTATTAGGGATGTTTGTTAACTAAGTAGATTTTAGCTGCTTTCATTAGAAGAAAAGTACTATGTAAGATGATAGATATGTTAATTTGCTTTGCAATAGTCACCCCTTTACTATCGCTACGTATCCCATAACTTCATGTTGTAATTCTCAAATATACACAATAAGATTTGTGTTAAAAGAACAAATATATTGAAATTCTTAGAACCACATTTGAAATGGAAGCACAATACCCCAACGTAGGCTTTAGTGTAGCTTCTTTAATTATTCCAACATTAGTACATATTTATGTTTTTAATTTTTATTATGTGAAACAGCCCGGTAATGATCGCCATTGTTCATAATATGCATAAAATTGTGGTGTACATTAAATCACTTTTCATCTATAAGAAGGAAGACAGTAAGTAGGGTCTCAAGTTAACTAGGACAAGAGAACATGAAAGGAATTTCTTCTTTTGTTTTCAAGACCGAGTGTCACTCGGTTGCTCCAGGCTAGAATGCCATAGCTCACAGCAACCTAAAACTCCTGGGTTTAAGCATCCTCCTGCCTTAGCCTCCCCAGGAACTGGGACTGCAAGTGTTGGCCACAACCTCTGGCTACGTTTTAGTAGAGTTGGGGGTCTGGGATCCCACTCTTGCTGTCTTGCTCAGGCTGGTCTAGAACTCCTGAGCTGAAGGGATCTTCTCCCTTTGGATTCCCAAAGTGCTGGGATTATAGGTGTGAGCCACTGCACCTGGCAAGGAATTTGAATGCAATAGGGAACAGCATGTGTAAGAACCCTGTAGCAGGAAAGAGTGTGGCAAACAGGCAAACAAAACAAAACAGAACAAAAGCCTAACGAACAATGAATCAAACATAATGGAAAAAGTGCAGGAATATGAGGAGTGCAGGACAGGGAAAATAATAAAGAAAAACTGGAGAAAGAGGCAGGGCAAGGATATCCCTTGGTGTTTATTTTAAAAGCAAAAAAAAAAAAAAAAGGCGTTTGATGTTTTGTCTTAAAAGTAGAGTCAGGGGGTGGACACACAGGGATTTGTGTTGTGCTGAAGACATCTCTCTGACTGTAGCACAGAGGATTAGACTAAAGGAACAGCAGGATGCTCATGGGTAGACAAGTCAGGAGATTATTACTACAGTCTAGATGGGAGATAATCATAGCTTTATGCAGGATGCTAAAAATAAAAGATGGTAACAAATGCATGGAGACACGAGATAGTTAGGTGGCAAAACAGACAGGACTTTTTGGTGGATGACATATGGGTGGGAAAGAAAGGAAAATACATTTACGAGGATAAGCCCTAGCTTTATGACTTGTACAACTGGTGCTGCCATTCAGCAAGGTGAGGAGTCCTGGGCCGGATCATTTTGGTGGGTGGACAGTTTGTGCTCAGTTCTGGAACTCCTAGGGCATCTAGACACATGCTCACGACAGGATCAAGAACTTTTAGGAGCAGCCCAGGCTTGAGGCGTGCATTTGACTGTTATTGGCACGTAAAAGGTCACAAAAGAATGAAGAGGTTAAAATACTTAATAAAGAGATGGTGTAATGAGAAAAGTAGAGAGTACGGAAAAAACATTAAAGCATAAAAGAGGCCAAGTTGCAACAAAAGGGTAGCCAGAAAAGTCGCAGGAACACCATAAAGGGTGTGGAAAGAGAAGGGGATAAATGAGTGAATGAACGAACCATTTGTTTCCATTTGACCCTTAAATGTGGCTCTTTGGACTTTCTCTTGTGAATTCCAAGTCTGTCCATTGATGTGTTAAAATGGTACATATCACAGAGTGGGGAGAACTTAGACATTATCTATTTTTAAGCAGGCCATTTATGATAGTTTGATCATTAATTTTAGCTAATCAGAGGAACTTTAAAAATGGCACCAAACTCCCCCATCCTGCAAAGATGGGGAGGTGAGTGAGGATTGAGGAGATGGTCATTCAGCCCGGAGGTCTCTACGAATATAAAATGCAAGTTCAGGCCAAATGTAAATGGCTGCCGCTGCTCCCTCCCGCATCATCCCAATTTTACTTTTGTACGTGGTTCTGGGAAGGGAATAGTTGATAAAAAGAGTTATTCTACATGAGCGTGGCTCCAGGTTGTACAGGGTAGTTCAAGGTCTCAAGGAGAAAAGGCAATTGGACATCCCAGAGATACTGACATCCCATCTGCAAAGCGTGCAAGAACCAAGACTAGAAAACCTCTTGAGAAACTGCACAACATTCCCCAGCCTGTGTCTGTTACTTTGGTCCTCTGAAGCCCCAAGGACAAAGGACTCTGCTTGCTCTTGAATACGTCTCAAATAGGTCTTTGCTGAGGAGGATGTAAGCTGTCCCCCGGAATGATTTTAAAGGATGTAGTGTGGTGAGCCCATGGATTCATGATGAAGTCATTAGTGCCTAAGAAGAAACTGATAAGTAGATACAGACGCATATTCACTCATAGTATGTGTATGGAGAAACCAATGTGTGCTAAGTCTGTGAGTTACTCAGCAAGAGGTTAATGTAATGATCAGGCTCTTACAAAAAGTGCACTCCACCCTCTAATGCAGCAGTTCTCAACCTGTGAGTCACAACACACAGGAACTGTATTAAAGGGCCGCATCTTAGGAAGGTTGAGAACCACTGCTCTAAAATTAATTGGTTCATTTATTCATTCATTTGACACAGTTTTATTGAATGCCTGCTGCGTCTCAGACATTGAGAATACTACTGGGAACACAGGCAGACGGGATAGTTAATGTCATGATTTAGCTTGGCGATACTTTTTATCCTTTTTTAGGTTTCTTAATTGTTTTCTTTCTGTAGGATCCCTGGATCTGTCTTGATGTTGCAGCTTAAGACACTTTTTACTACAGTCTCAGATCTGTAACTCTCCTGAACAGGGCAGCAAAATATCCCTAAACTAGGTCATGTTACCTGAGCGTCCCTGCAGTTCAGGAGTCTGAGGAAGGACCTTCCCGCTCTCTCCCCTGCCTGCTAAACCTGCTATTCCCTAAAGACTCATGCTTTTCACATCTGTCCTGTCAGCCTAAAACAATTAGGGCATCTGGGGATGTGGTCCTCATTTCTGGAGTTCCTAGTCCAATTATCTTCTAGTTGAATAAATTAACACAAAAATATAAGATATCTAAAATCCAATTACATTTTAGTTATTCTGCATAGAGACAAACTGAGTTATTTTGAATACACGCATTAATTGGAAGCAGAAGATGAATTTTGTTTATCGTTTTTCGAGTGGCTGTTTTAAAGTGTCTCTCATTTTAAATTTCTTTCACCTTGTTTCCCCAAGAAGGGGGGTTTCTTGTCATAGATCCACACTTCTACCTCCCATGGAACTAGAATTCTCACCTTATTGATTCTCCATTTCAACCTCTACCCTAATTAAACCCTACCTTTTGGGTTAATTATCTTTGATTTAGTGTTTTCTCATTTCCACATTTCCACACCCTTAAAATATACAATAGTGTACAAAATAGGATAGTTTATTAAGAAAATTTAGACATGGGAGAGGGATGTGAAAGAGCAAAGTGGATGGAATGGCAGGTAGGTTTTGCTAACTCTACCTTGTTCCATCTTGTCTAAGAGTTTTTCTTTTTCTTTTGAAATTAACAAATGACTAAAAAATTAAAAAACAGTTTTTAAAAAGTTGAAATAATGCCTAAAAAAATCAAAAAATAAAATAAAGCAACTCATTCTAACTCTATCTAGGATTGCTCGCTTAAAAATATTACTTGGTGGCTTGGCACCTGTGGATCAATGGGCTAGGGCGCCAGCTACGTACACCTGAGCTGGCAGGTTCGAATCTAGCCCGGACCCGCCAAACAACAATGACGGTTGCAACCAAAAAATGGCCGGGCATTGTGGCGGGTGCCTGTAGTCCCGGCTACTTGGGAGGCAGAGGCAGGAGACTCGCTTGAGCCCAGGAATTGGAGGTTGCTGTGATTTGTGATGCCACAGCACTCTACCCAGGACAACAGCTTGAGGCTCTGTCTCAAAAAAAAAAAAAAAATTACTTGGCTATACAGATTTTGTGAAATACATCGTAAGGCCCCAAAGAACTGTGAACAAAGTAAATTGTAATTAGCAGTTAGTAATATTTTTTCTTTTTCTTTTTTTTTTTTTTGAGGCAGAGCCTCAAGCTGTCACCCTGGATAGAGTGCTGTTGCATCATAGCTCACAGCAACCTCTAATTTCTGGGCTCAAGCGAGTCTCTTGCCTCCACCTCCCAAGTAGCTGGGACTACAGGCGCCCGCCACAACGCCTGGCCATTTTTTGGTTGCAGCCACCATTGTTGTTTGGCGGCCCAGGCTGGATTCGAACCTGCCAGTTCAGGTGTATGTGGCTGGCGCCTTAGCCCGTTGAGCCACAGGCGCCGAGCCAGCAGTTAGTAATGTTAAATAGCTCATGCTTATAACCCTAGTGCTCTGGGTGGCATTGGTTAGAGCTCAGGAGTTCGAGCAGCTTGTGCCAGAGCAAGACTCCTTCTCTAAAAATACCCAGGCATTGTAGTGGGCACCTACAGTCCTAGCTCCTCAGAAGGCTGAAGCAAGAGGATCACTTGAGCCCAAGGGTTTGAGGTTGCTGTGAGCTATGACGCATGCATTCTACCAAGGGCGTCAAAATGAGACTCTAAAACAAAATTAAAAACTAGCATTGTTTGTATTTAATATTATTGTTACTACACATAAACGCGTGTTGAACAACATATCAAAATGTATTCATTAGTTGTGACTAGTGTGGCATGGTAATACATATAATGTTAAGATAAAGGAACTGTGTAATCACTTCAAAATTGTTTCAAATTAAGATTTTTAATGCAAAAGAAAAGAAGAAATTATGAAATTAAATAAATGAATACTTTTTTCTTACATGTGAATTGAAAATACCCTTATGAACATATAAAGGTATTTGTCTTTATGAAAAAAAAATTACTTATATCCCAGTTTTGTCCAGGGAAATAATCTATAAGTGCTAACAATCTGTCATATTAATAATAAGCTTTGGATTGAAAATTGTTATTTCTAAATACTATTTTCCACTAAAGGGAGCCAATAATTTTTGGTGAAATGACTGATTCCAGATCTGGAACAGAAAATGCACAAAGAAATATAAAATATTATATTTACCAGAAAACAAGAAAGCTACCTATTCCTATTGGTGTTATGCCGGAAAAGTGCACAGGCACCAGTGTGAAAAGAAAGAGCTACACTGATTAAAAAAAAAAAAAAGTGAACAATTAGATCACTCAAACAAAATCTGGCTGTAACAGATTAATTAGAACTCATCCTTAAGTTCATAATGACACAAAAATACATCTCATTGATCACTTTAGGAAATTGGTGAAGTACAAAATTGTTATTCAAAAATCTGGTAGCAAGAAAACGGGAGAAGGGGAACTCAAATATTAATCCTACCTTTCTCATACCAATATATTTGAGGGTAATTTAATAGTCGAAGAATACCAGTGCTTCTTTATAGAAGCATCCCACAGCTGATAAGAGCAGAAGGAATTGTAAAATAACAACACTTTGCCACCCTTAAATTAAAAATAAATCTTGACAGCCACTAAAACTGGTAGACGAAAGGCTAATGGAGAAGTTAAAAATGAATAAATCAAACCAACAGCCCTCAAACCTGTCCCATTGATAAGTATTAACATCACAGGAGAGAGGTAATAAGACAGTCTGTGGCTCTTAAAGTGATAGAGCATGTTTGTGAAAAACAAACATAGATCTGATTACATCGCCATCAGGGCTCAAGGTTTACAAAGGAAAAAAGAACATGCTAAATGGCACTATATGGCCAAATTCATGATGTTAGAAACCCGACAGGAAATAGGACTTGTTTTTTTTACCAACAAATAAATGATGAGGGTGGGAGGGGGAAAGAGCAGAGAAGAAAGAGAGAGACTCTGAAAGAAGGAATTTTATAAATTAAAAGAGTTCAAGAGACATATCAGTCAAACACAATATCTGGACATCATTTACTTATCAGTTTATAACCAAGTAAAGTAATTGATGGCATGGTTGATGAAATTGGACACTATATAATTTTAGTCTCGACACAAATGATTTCTTTTCAGGTTGAATACTGGTATTGTGATTACTTTTAAAAGTTTCTGTATCTTTGTCACTTGAATGTGAAATGTTTTTTTAAAAATCTAGGCTTAAAATTATGAGATCTTTTCACATATTCTTAGGGTCTCCATAATCAATTAATGAGTTATGCAGAGCAGGTATTACTAGCCCTAATTTGTCTAGAAGAAAATGGAGTCAAAAATATCTAGATGTCTTATTCAAACATCTTCCAAGAAGTGGGAGAACCAAGTCCCCTAGTTGGTTGGCACCATACCTTGCTGGTTGACTACCTCAGGCTGACCATATTTACACATCAGCAAAAACCAGAAGGTAGTCACAGCTTAGCCTAAAAGCTCTTTTTCATTTTTTAATCAAATGTGCTTAATTTCACTTACCACAGTCAGACAAAACACACACAAAGACAGATGACCTAAAATCAGCCATGTCTTCCTTTTGACTCATATCCAATATCAAGAGCTCTCTTCTAAACACTTTCTGTACATACTTAAGATAAGAAGCAAAGGCTAGGTAACTAAGATTTTAGCTACCTTGATTTTAAAGTTAACCAGTATTCAGTAATCTACCCCAATCACTATTTAACATTTAATAAATCAAATGTTACTAGCTTATCTGAATTCCACATATATTTGTAAGTTTTCTATAGCATGATTTTCTACCCATCTTTATAAAAACATAAGCATAAGGATTGCATATTATTCCCACCAAAAGTCTAAATTTCCTCACTTGGTGAATATTTAGATTATTTTCTATATTTTTGTATTATGGACAAGGTTTGGTTTACGTCCATGTACATAAGTTTTTATGAGACTTGTGAGCTAATTCTTCAGGATTGCTTTCCAGAAGTGGAATTAACGGATCAGAGGAGTTTTAAGGCTCTTATTAATACTGCCAATAAAGCTTTCCAAAAGTATTGTACTGAGCCGCATGCCTGCCAGCAATGCATCTCTGTACACCCTTTGCAGGAGGAAGACTCTGCAGATCGCTAAACCTGAGTAGACTTGACTTGCAACTCTTCTGGGCCTTTATCCTCATGTGTATCTGGTCTTGCATTGTGTGTTGGGTAAGAGTAGGGGGAGGAGGAAGAGCTGGAGACATTCTTTCCCTTAGGCTGCTTTTCACAGTCCATATTTTGTGTTGTGGCTTTGCCCAGAAATGGTTTCATTCAACACTGCCCCCGTTTTGATGCATGAAGTCACTAAATTCTTCCACTTCTTAATCCCCTTAATTCTTTCGATGTGTTGGCTGGTTGAAAACAAAAGGAATAAATAGTTGGCACACAGGAAGTGAAGCATGTTCCAAGTGAGGTTTCCTCTCTGTAAAGCTGGGTGATCACAGACTCAGCTGCCTCTGCCTCCATTTCCAAATGGTCCTGTGCATGGCTGCAATGGTGTCAAGATGGTTCAACAGCCATCTTGTCCAGCCCGCTGGTCAGAATCAAGCTTAGTTTTGCACTGTTGTTTCAGGTGGTATTTAGAATTTGCTAATCAGAGAACTGAAACAACGTGCAAAACAAAGACTTTCCTTTTGGTTTGTGTTTTTCTCCTGCACCTTTCCTATTTCTAACTACCTGGAAAGCTAAAACATGTTTCACACGTTGAAAAAAGATACATGGGACTTAAAAACACACTATCACTCAAAATAAAATATGAGAACATGTGATTTAAATCCCCATCTCCTTTCCCTTAATTCCTTTTTTCCTTTTACTAAGAATCTTTGAAGGCCTTACTAAAAATTTGAACAAGGGGTAAAAAAATAAATAAAAATTTAAACAAGGGGTATAAGATACAGAGTTTCTCTTCAAACCAGATTCATAGCAGTAACCTATAAAAGTCCAAGCTTGAGTCACCACGTGCATTTCTGCACCCAGGAATTGATTATTCCTTCAGTAGCCATCTTGTTCATTATATGCCATTATCTTGCTGATTATAAATGATTCAAGACTAAAAACAGTACAATTCGTATTCCTGAGAATATCAACTTCAAGGAAAAGACTAACTATTCGTGATTAACCTTCATATAGAATCTTTCAGAAAAAAATACATCTCTGACTCTTGCCACTTATAAAAGCCCATTGAAAAACAAACAAAAAAATTGTCAAGACTATTACAATCCACCATGAATGTCTTAGCTACATATTTGTAATCCCATTTTGGTGTAATTTTTTAAAAATTACCTTTAATCAGCAGTGAATAAATTTTTGTGAATTAACTTTTTCCTTTTTAATATTTTTTTCTTCTATAGTTTTCCCACAAACAGATCATTCAGAGTTTCTGAATCTTCATTTCTGGAAAATATCACCAAAATATCTAACACAGGTGTGTTTGTTGTGAAGAATCCTGAAGAATCAAAACTTGGTGACCTAGACACGATGAAAGGTGTCATAGCCCTTTGACTTGCTCAGTCTGGGTGTGGTCATGTAAATGTCTTGACCTCGATTCCCTGTGTAGCAAACCCGCCTGTCAACTGTGGGCTGTGGAAACTGAGCCCAAAAGGAGCATCTCCAGCCCTGACTTGTCTCTCTATGAGGTGTAGGCCTGATCTTGCTAGAGTTCTTCCCTATTTGGAGTTTCATCATTGGGTAACAATTTCTGGATAATCTCTGATTTCCTACTTAGGTCTTTGCTATGCCTCTGTAACTGTTAGGAATAGTCATAAAAGTAAAGAATTTTCCCTAAGTGTTCTCCAAACTTCTTACCAAAAGGAACATATTAGCTTGCATTCCCACCAGCAGTAAAGAAGTGTTCCCTTTTCTCCCCATCCATGCCAACATCTGTAGTATTTATTTGTGTTTTTAAAGAAATGCAATCTTGTTATGCTGCCCAGGCTGATTTTGAACTCCTGGGCTCAAGGGATTCGCTTGCTGCAGCCTCCCGAGTAGCTAGGACTACAGGTGCGTGCCACCACTCCCAGCTTCCAAGCTCTTTTTTGACGTTGAGCTTTTACCTTTATATTCCCCATGTTTCTCTAGTTTTTATATGGTTGCTATGATTTATGTAGGTGTCCACCCACTTGTCTCCCAAGAAAGCTATTATTTGATTAGCTATTCACCCACTTTATAGCCCGATCGTTACCAATTTCCTAGTTCTATTTTTTTAATATAAATTATTGATACTTAAAATGTACACTATTCAGGTGGTAGTTACACAAAAAGCTCAGACATCACCTCTACACAATATATCCATATAACAAAACTGCACTTGTACCCCCTGAATCTCTAAACATAAAAAATATTTTAAAAAATCACTCATAAATTTCCTCTCTTATTTGCTGCTAAGACCATAGTGCCTAGCACAGTACCTGACATATAGCAGAAAACAATAACGATTTAGCAAATAAGTTAGTAAATGAATTAATTTAAGAAATACATCAGATGATTTTAATCTCTTTCTACCTTTAAATTTTTTGACAACCTGATTACCAGTGACTAATATTTAACTTTTCTGCCTGAAAGAGGGCTTTGGCAGCAGTGTGTGAATATCAGCATTTCTGGCATTATGTGAAAGAATATGGAGAGTGCTCTGTGATCATTGGAAGGAGCGTCCTTGCTTACAGACTGAGAAGCTGAAAAGGTGCCTGAACTGCTGCCCATTTCACCAAATTCCAGAAAGATGATTGGCGAAAAATTGCCCTCGTTCAGAAGGCAGCATTGATCAGCAAGACTTACCAACTGCCGTTAGGAGTCCTACAATCGATAACAGATTGATAGTGAAATATTGATCGGGGCACACATTGCAGGGCGATTTTGTCCATTTCCTTGAAGGAGCTGGTGCCTACTCAGTCTGTAAGGCCTTCAGCCCCAATATTTCCTTCTTTAGTGATTGATTACGATGCTTGTTTGATGCTGTCAAGAAATTGTGGCTATTTCTAATTTTCTTGGGGCTTTTAGGACTTCTCTTTATTTGTCTTTTTTCTCTCATCCTCTCCTTTTATATATGGCTTGGAAATGAGATAGCATGGCTTGGAAAAAGCCTCATTGAATGCAAAGTTTGAAATCTGTCCATGGGTCTGGCCCAGCAGCCATGGCTATAGTTCAGAGACAACTCTGCCAGACAGCTGAGCATTTGCTTACGTCAGAGATCACTTCCTCTGCTTCCTCTCCTGTTCTGTGCCTCTCCGAACCCTGGACAGATGGAGTGTGTTTGCACAATGTCAGATGGTACTGCCTTTTGGCTAGAGCTCTAATCAGAGAGCCCTGGTGCTGAAAATCACCCCCTTTTTTCCTCTGTGCAGAAGACATAATTCACAGGCATCAGAAAATGTGCTATCAACAACTACCTCCTTCACTTCTTCCTCACTCTTGTGCTTCTTTTGACATCCAGAGAATCTGCCATCTAAGAATAGAGAGAGACATATTCCTTCCCAGAAGCCAGCGTAAGATGCAGTAAAGTGCACTGGCCCTAGAGTCGCAGGGTGTGCCACTGGAAGCTGGTTTGGCCCTTGGAACAAGGGTTGAGGTTTAAAGCCATAGACTTGGTTTCAAATTTTAGTTCTGGCACTTATTAACTAAGACAATTTTCTTGTCTCTGAGACAATTTTCTTGACTTGCAAGCAAAATTATGATTTTTACATACCAGTATTTCTTTGAAAAAGTAGATTACCAAGGGAATATCATTCAGACCCCTAAACTAGGTCTCAGTTTGCTGATCTGTAAACGAGGGAACCCTGGCTGGCTATGGCCTTCCATGCCCTACCTGAAAGCAGAGGTCATTTTTCTATTTCATAGAACCATATGTTAGAACTTGAACACAGGCTGTGCTCTAAAAACTTGTACCACACAAAAAGTAGTGATTGTCTTCACTGGGTGGTTTTTAAACTAAGAAATTGGCCATGACATTTTAAGCTATTATTGACCTAGATAAAGAGTGTCAAACCGGTGAAGTGAATCGACCAAAGGAACAAAGTTGAAAACCAGCTATAAATTAAATTGGAACTCCCTCTGAACTGAGAAAATATGGGTACGTTATATGACCCATATGGCTGCATTTCCACAAAGCGTGGAAATAAATGGATTTGGGGGCAAAATTGATAACAGAAAGGCAGGACTCAAAGGGAAATGGCATCTCAAAAGCTTCATGGGGATGAGGCTAGCTCATCAAAAGACATAGCAGCACTCATCATTCAATGCAATTAGTGTTGGAGCTAAGCTGTTCTAAGGATCCAACTCATTCTGTTGGAAGAATGCATTCTCTTGATTCCCCCATGCCTGCAGGGTCATATTACTGAGACATCCTGGCAGTTATAAATGTTGTTAATGTTCTTTCTAAGATTAGTCCCCCAAACGTGGACATTTCAATCTGAAAGTGGTATTTTTACCTTCCTGTTTCAGGAAGTTATACTAGGTCACAAAAGCCTAATGTTTCTTCTACAGTGACTATGGGGGAAAGAGATAAATTGAAGAAAAAAATTTAAATACATTGGGGAGGAGCTATTGAAGAAACAAAGTAGATGATCTAAACTTAGATGAGTTCTATTTTAATGAGCTGAAGATCACCAAATATTTACTTCCATAGCGTTATTTTCTGATTGGGGATATCAATATCTGATATCTAGGGATAGGCCAGAGAGGGATGTACAGACTTTACTGGGCAAAGGGAAGCCAAGGTGGCCATGGTGGTCATGAAACCAGAAGAGTCTCAGTCACTCCTCTGAGGCACAGTCAGTCGCCTCGTGGGTGAGTCATTGAATTTCAGTGGGATGGGAGACTGAAAATTTCACTTTCTTCTAAAAAATGGAATAAGAACACTCAAACAATCAAGGGGCTTCCAAAATCATGTTTCCACACTGGAATGTCCAACCCCACAGGCCACACACTGATTTATGAGGACTGTTTTTGCTTATCTGTGGTGTCAGATACCATAAAAAGTATGCACAGACCATTTTCTTGCTAGTCATCTTTCCTTAGTGTTTGCATATTTAACATGTGGTCCCAAATAACTCTTATTCTTCCAATGTGCAATAGAGAACACAAAAGGTTGGACATCCCTGAGTAGAGGCTCTTATTACATTGTGTCTTAAAAAGTGGCTTACACAGCGCGCACTCACATTCTCACAACATGTGCTAAGTTTTTACAGGTGTGGGATAGGAAGATAAAGAGGTAATCTTAAAATTTCTCAAGGGCAGAACGTAAGTCTTACGCTCTTCAGATATCAGGAGACAAGACCCACCTGGCTCTGAACTGACAGTTGAGAGAGCCAAATCTGAGGACATAGACAAATTTTGAAATAGATAGGATCTTGCTAAATCTGCTAACCCTGCTCTAGTTCAAAGAAATTTCTATTCAAACTGCAATGATCACTCTGGGCTCTGTGGGGGGTAGGCTTCCAGGCCACCAGGAGAGGGGTAAGGTGGACTGGGAGTTCAGAAAGGCAGGGAAAATATTTGTTCAACTTTTATGCCAAAAGAGAGAAAGTCCCAGCCCACGATGGGATCTCTCTGGAGAAGGAGTCCTGGCCCTCAGCGACTCTCTCTCGTGTGGTGAAACAAGAGGTTTTCTGTTTACTCCTCGCTGGTAGAAAGCACACAGTGAGCCACTCACCTGGGGGAGAGGACAGACTCTCGTCCTCTTTGGGATGGGTTTTGTAAAATTTGCTTCTTTGGAGTCGCAGCTAGACTGAGCAGGGATGACGTGCTCTTATCAGTCTTCTCTCTCAGCTCAGCTCCCGACCTTCAGCTTTATTTGGTTCATTCTGGCCATTATCTCTCCCTCTGGACAGGAGCTTCTGTAGAAAGCTGGCTCCAGTCGGCCATCTTACCATATACTATGGAATATTATGCAGCTTACAAAAGATGGAGACTTTACCTCTTTTATGTTTACTTGGATGGAGCTGGAACATATTCCTCTTAGTATCTCAAGAATGGAACGAAAAGTATCCAGTGTACTCAGCACTATTATGTAACCAATATATAGTCACCCACACTTTCATATGAATGATGAAATTATAGTCCAGAATGAAGGAGAGCAGAGGAGGGTGAGGGGAAGGGAGGAGGGAGGCTGGATGGAGGGAGAGTAATCTGTGGGACCTCACCTATGGTGCATATTTGCAAGGATACATGTCAAATCTATAAAGAGTAGAGTATAAATGTCTTAACACAATAATTAAGTAAGCGAGGTGAAGGCTATGTTAACCAGTTTGGTGTAAACATTCCAAATCATATATAAAATCAGCACATTGTACCACACAAATACATTAATGTGCGCCACTATGATTTAATAAAAAAATTGTTAAGAGAATAAAAAAACTGCAACGATCATTTCTTCATCTTTTCTAACAGAAGGAAGAGGAAAATGTCTTTGATAGAAAACAATACTACGTGAATTTTCCAAAATTATTTTATATGAAACATCCAGAAGCAAAATAAAAATTATACCTGAAAAGAGGTGAAAATATGACCAATAACGATAAATTTTTAAAAAGTAGACCCACAAATAATCCAGATATTGGAATGAGCAGATAAGAATTTTAAAATAACTGTAATTAAAATGTCATGGTAAATAAAAAATTATCAACAATATTGATGAAAAAGAAACAAAAATGTAATTTTTACCAAAAAATTTGAATGGACATTATAGAACTAAAACAGAAAGTATTTTAAATTAAGAACTCATTGGAATGTATGCTAGTTAACTATTCCTCTCTAGCAAACCACCCCCAAAATTTAGTAGAGTCAAACAATTGTTTATTATTTCTTATAGCACATACAGACCAACTGAATAATTCTGAAGACCTGAGTCAGGCTTGGCTAACTCAGCTGGCTGCACCCATATGGTTTCAGTAAGCTGATGGATTGGTTGAAAGATGGTTCGTTTAGGAAAGCTTCGCGGATGTTTCATCTCCACTCCACGCATTCCCTCAGATTTTAGAAGCTACTCCAACAAATGGCGAAGCTTCATGGAAGAGAATGGAAGTGTTCAAGTCCTTCTGAGACATGGGCTCAGAAGTGACACAGCATTGCTTGCACTGCATTCTATTAGCCAAAGTCAATCACAGGCCAGTCCCCAGGGAAGAGGGGAAGAGACTCCAACTCTTAAAGAGAAGAACTGTAAAATCACACTGCAAAATAAGGATGCAAGGAGAAGACAGAAATAGGAAGGGACATTTCTACATTGTATCATAGATAAGTTTAACATTCAGCTGAATAGAAGGCAACATCAGTGAACTTGAAGATGTAGCAAAGAAAACAAAAGAATAAAAAAAAGAAACCTGGGATAGTAGAAGAAATAAGTGGGGCACTGACAAGATCTGGATATGTTTATTTTAGAGTTTCAGAAGGAAATAAAAGAGAGAATATAGAACAGAATATGTGAAGAGGCAGTTGCTAATAATTTTCAGAATTATGAAAGTGATAAACACATCTCCCCAAGAAAATCAACAAACACTGATCAGGATAAAGACAAAGAGTATCCCAGAATATTGGATCAAGTAGCTTCTATTGTACAAAACAAAAGACAAAGAGAAATGGCCTTTGTGCACATTAGCAGCAAACTATTTAGAAAATATTTTAATATTATTTACAACAGCATCAAAATTTAAGTATTTGGAAATAAATCTAACAAAATATGAGCAAGGTATTTAAATTAAAATTGGAAACATACTGTGAAGTGATACAAGACAAAGAGATATACCATGTTTATGGATTGGAAACATTAATGTTACTAAGATGTCAATTTTTTCCCATGGATCTCGAAAATTAATACAATTTCAGCCAAAATTCCATATTGTATATGTATGTATATGTGTAAATTGACAAGGTGATTTTAAAAGGCATATCAAAATATAAAAGTTAGAATAGATGGACAATCTTAAACAATGAAACAAAGCTGGTGGGCTTATACTGTCAAATATTATGAAAAGGCTGTAATTATTAACACAGTGATGTACTGGTGCAAGTAAAGACAAATATTCCAATAGAACAGAGGGATTAGAAATTAAGAGTCTAGAAACAGACTCCCATACACTCAGTTATGTGCTTTAGAATAGATGTGCCAGTTCAATTTTGTGGATATATGATGGTGTTTTCAATAAATAATATCAAACAATTGGATACCCATATAGAAAATAACAATGAAACTTAACTTCTGTATTATTTAATACAGAAATCTGGCAATCAACTTTTCAGTTAAAATATCAGTCTAAATATGAAAAAATATATAATAGCAGGAAACTCCCTTCATGTACTAAATAGGGAAACTTTTCCTAAACACAACAGAAGAAGCATTAACCTTAAATAAATAATTGATTAATGGCATTTCAATCCTATTAAGGACTCCCTATTACCAAATAATATCATTAAGAGTGTGAAAAGGTCAGCCATAAACTGGGTTAGAATATTTTCAGCATATATATTCCACAAAAGACTTGAATAAAGAATAAATGAAATAAAGTAAATGGGGGCAATATAAATCGGGGGAGGAGGAAAAGAATCAATGAAGAGCTATAAATCATAATGAAAAGATATAATCCCCAACTTTTAAAAAATGGGCAAAAATAATTTATCAGGCAGTTAAGAAAAGGAAGATGTCCAAGTGGTCAGTAAGCTTATGCAGAGGAGCTCACGCCATTGGTCATTAAGGAAATCAAAAAATTAAACTGCAATGAAAAATGAAAATACATATTAGAAAGGACGCAGAGCAACTGAAACTCACAGACTGTAAATTGGTTAAAACACTTTGAAAAACTAACAAGCAGTATCTATTCAAGTCAAACCATTGCTTAACTTATGACTCACTAATTCTTCTCCCAGGCACATTCCCAAGAAAATAATGAATGCAGAAGATCACGAAAAGACCCCCTCGAGAACGTTCATAGCAACTTTATTCATACTAGCTCAAATCTAGAAACCGTTCACATACCCGTGAATAGGAAGACGGGAAAATAAACTGTGTTTTAATCATTCAGTGGCATGCTATCTCATAAGCAATCGAAAGAGAAGCTACTGATACATGCAATAACATGAAAGGATCTCAGTGACCCAGTGATAAGTGACAAAAGACAGACACAACAGAGGATGGACTGTGTGATTCCATTAACATGATAGCAGGCAAACAAATCTATGGTGATAGAAATTTAAAAGAAAATTGAGTACCTCTCATCAGAGGGCAGCAGTTGATTGTGAAGCAGCCTGGAAACTCTCTGGGTCTTCGGAATGATCTTTTTATTTGGGTTGTAGGTACATGACTGCATATATATGCAAACATTCATTGAGCTGTACTCTTAAATCTGTGAACTTTGCTGTTGGTATATTACACCTGAATGAGAATAATAACTAAACGCACTAACAGAGGTGCTTTAGATTAGTTCAAAGGTGCTGTGGTCAGAACTGGTCCTTCTTTTCTGTATAACGTACCAAAGCAACCCATCAGAGCAGGGCAGGTAGAAGCGTCAGTCTGTTCCTTTGCTTGGGACAGCATAAATCAAAGAAGTATATAGTGTGCCAAAAACAATGACCAGGAGAAACAATTATTCCTATAGACATTAACCTGAAAATAAAAGGATTGGGCAAATTCACAAAACAGCAGGACCGGCCTCTATCAATTAAAATCAAGCTACAGTACAATTTTGGATCTTTTTCAAGACGTTACGAAAATTGGTCAAAGACACTCTCTACAGAATTGCTGTGTGACCTGAGGAGCTAATGCTCAAAGATTCTGTAAAGAGCAAGCTTTAATACTTTATGCAAGACTTAAATACTAAAAAATAAAAGCCAAAATATGTAAAATTAGCACTGATTTTGGACTCAGGAGATCTATCATCTGAAGCTCACTCTGATATTCACCCAACTTAATGATCTTTTAACTGTTTATACCTTTTCTGAGCCTAAGATTGTTCTCACATAAAATACACAAGTAAATTTTTTTAAAAAGGATTTTTTAGTAAGTTTCACGTGTATGAAAATATTTCATATTGTATATAAAACCAGTGCATTGTACCCCATGATTGCACTAATGTACACAGCTATGATTTAATAAAAATAAATAAATAAATAATAAATAATAAAAAGGTTTTTTTTTTTCTAAATAGCAGAACTATTTTTGCAGATGATTTTCTTAAATAAAATATGAATTAAGATCTGCCCTGGTTGCTGTTTAAGTGGCATCATGGCCTGGGCTTTGCTCTCTCTTTGGTCTTCAGTTTCATCCTTCAATGCCCCCTGAGATCTGAGAAGGCAGCTGGAAAACAATTGGAAGTTAGTACTGCCCAGCTGGTGTTCAAGGATGAAAGGGAAATTGCAAAAGCATTGCCGAGACAGACTTGCTTACTGCTTTGAATGTTAGTCAGTAATTCTGTTTCAGCACTGTACTCAGAAGAGACAATATTATTCCTTTTCATGTTTATAGATACTTCTGTATAGAATATCTATAAAGGTTAAGGTTGCAGTATGCTGCTACCTTAAGCTTCACAGAAGACATTGTGCAGAAAAAGGAAACCAAAAATAGAAGATGGAAATTTATCTTAAGTTTTCCATTTTCCTACCCTTCTTCTTCCTTGTACACTCCCCTCCAGAACTTAAAACTCACCTCTTCATGGCGCACTTGGACCTTCCATCACAGCTCTCTCCATTGCCTTGCATTTTCTCTCAAGGACCTAATAAATTGTATGCTAACAGGGCTTTGCTAAGAGTACTGACTGTGATGATGGGTCACCATGTGAGTAACTGAATCACTTACCTAGAAAATTATGCTGCTGAAGGAAGTAAAAGAATGTAAAAGTTGCTTCTTGAAGAGAAATAGATCTTCAACTAGAAAATTGAAAGTCAACATGCAAGAAGGAAGAGTTAGTGAAAGAGTCATCTGGGCAAATCAAAGGCTTAAAATTTAAAACAAAACGAAAAAGCAAGTTGCAGTTAAGTGCTATTGACAAACCCCACAGATGTGTTAGATAAAATATAGATATTCTTTGAACTCAGGAAAAATGTGGACCATGTCAAAAGACTACAGAAGTGAATGGCAAAGAAGAAAATTCATATTTGGAAAGAATCTACCGCATAGCTGGCATTTTTCTATTCTTGATCACAGACCATCCTTTTTTAGAAGGAGGAATCTGAGGATCAGTGGATCTGAGTGGTTTGTTAAAAGGAATAGAGCTAGTAAATGGTTCTGCTAGAATTTTAATTTAGGTTTGCCTACTTTTTAAACTCATCAGTTTTCATTAGTGTCTTCTTCTTGTTTTTTTTTTGTTTATTTTTTTTGAGACAGAGTCTCACTTTGTCACCTTCGGTAGAATGCCATGGCATCATCACAGCAAACTCCAGCTCTTGGGCTTAAATGATTCTCTTGCCTCAGCCTCCTGAGTAGCAGGGACTACAGGTGCCCATCATGACACTGGGCTATTTTTTTGTTGCAGTTTGGCTGGGGCCGAGTTCAAACCCACCACCCTCAGTAAATGGGGCTGGTGCCCTACTCACTGAGCCATAGGCACTACCCAATTAATGTCTTCTTATTACATTTAATATGTGCCTTCACTCATCCATTAGTCCAAGCCAATGGGGTTGGAGGAAATTTGGCAGATACTAGCCAGCTCTACCAGAGATTTCCATCTGGGGAAGACAAAGTCAAAGTTGAATAAACAAATATACATAACTGTTCATTAGGGCGTGTCCTATCAAGAAAACAAAACAAGTAAGATATTGAGACAAAGAATAAACACTGATGGAAACAGGCCTTATATTATTAGAAGGATCAGATGTGTCCTCTCCAAGAAGGTGAGGTCAGCACTCATAGCTGAAGGATGAACAGGACCCAATCATGCAAAGATCAGGGGAAAGAGCATGATCCTTCAGCTACAGGCCAACCAGCTGCGGTCAACTGTGTCAAAACTCTACAGCCTGTTATGACGGAGATAGCTTGGAGGCATTGAATAAAGGTTATATGAAGCAACATAGGAGTCCTGACTAGACAGTTATGCCAAAAATGTTAAGTTTTTCTTTCTATCTGTCTTTCATTCTTTTTGTCTTATTTCTTTTTTTCTTGCATCTTAGTTACTCAGTTGAAAAAAAAAATGCCAAAGCTCTTTTGTCTCAAATTTATGAATGAATTGGACATAATTTTCATGACACACTTGAAAAAACATTCTGAACCAAGATGTTTTACCATTTATGAAATATATTTTGTTGCATATCCATACTAAAACCTATTGATAGCTCTAAACATGGAGAAAGATTTTCTGGAGCAGAGCTATGTGTCTCAAACTTCCCTTCTGCTTTGATGAACATCTTCCCTAAGAATTGGATAAAAACACCTAAGATGCATTTAACAAATTGCTTTTGGGTAGCTAGATCGTAGTGGTGACTAAAACAGAATTCGAAATACCTTGGGGTTGTGATATTCTATGTAAACCAAAATAATAAAAAAACTACAAAATGAGAATTCTCATATTTATGTTAAAAATAATAAATTTTACAAATAAATGTGTAAGGCAGTGAAGGGCAGTTGATGTGAGTTCTGGATATCAAAGTTGTCAAAAGCTTAAAGTCTTCTGTGCTATAGGTTTCTATACGCAGCTTTGATGGGTGAGTCTGTAATCTGACCTTGTCAGAGCTAACTTAACATTTTGCACAGTTCTGAGTACCATCTTTTAATAGCAACATTGAAAAAGTTGAGTTTTCTGAATTAAAGTTTGAAGACTAAGATGGCAATCTGTAGCCAGCTTTCTGCAGAGGTTCTGTCCAGGAGAGTTAAAGGACAGAAACTCAGCAAGAAAGCCAATGGTTTGGATCTGAGCCAAAAGAAAAGGTCGAAGAATGCACATCAACTGTGCTGGGGCAACCTGAGACCCTGAGGACACAAACAAGATCACTTCACCAAGTGGATGGGAGTCCCCTCTCCCATGACAGCAGCTTGCAGTATACTCCATACCTCCAAACAAACAAGTGAGTAGAGTTCAGGTGTCCTCCCACTGTACCCCCATGGGAGAGACCCTCTAAAACCCAGACCTTCTTCCCCTACTAGGGTGCTGCGGCACTCTACCGCCAGGCATAAAACTGCATAAAACTCTATATATTCTCTACTTGCAAGTTTGAGTTCCTGGTATTCCCCTCCACTCTCACTCTGAGATCTGGAGGCCTGTCCCTCACAGAGTCCATATTCTTGGAGATTTACTCTAGGGGTGTGGATGGGGTGCAGACTGTTGCTGATCTGTGCTGCTTTTCTGACTCGGGAGTGGTGATAGGAAAGTGAGTTGAGAGGAGGCCCAGCTGGAAAGAAGGTCCCCTGAGGCATGAAACAGCAACTGCAGCTGTGGGAACAATAGCAGAAGGGCTCGTATCCCTGGGGATGTTTTGAGGAGACACTTCCAGTCTTCTGGGTGGCCAGGGGAAGTGGGTGGCTTCTCTGGTGGTAGCCACTGGCAGAGTGGACTGGCAACCAAGGCACATGAAGGATATGCCTGAGGCGGTACCAGCCGGGACAGAGCACAGGGATTAGAATACGTGCAGAGTCAGCTGACAACCAGGGCAGAGGCTGCTTTGCTTACCTTCAGACCCACCTGGCTCTCAGGGGATAAAAGCTGAGACAAAGGGCTGAAACTCACAGACTGAGTCAGACCTATTTGCAGTCCAGGTCTTGAAAATAGTCTTGACAGAAATAAATTCTGCGAACTTGTTCTGTTCCAGTGGTAACATCAATCGGGGACAGCGCTGGAACTGAGTGAATCACCCCAGCCCCTAACAAGTTCTCAGGTTGTCAGGCCTCACCTCCCCCTCCCAAACAGTGACAGGGAGTAGTGGACTGGTTGAGGAGCCACAACCTCTCTGTGACCCAGGCAGGTGCAAACCTCTGGAGCATCTGCTCATTGGAGGAAACTGGATCACAACTGTTACCACCAACTGGGTGTGACAGATGGGCAAGGTGGGGAAGGAGGCATCAGCCTTCCCGGACTAATCTACTTGCTGGGGGGGGTCCCTTCTAAGCCCACAGAGCACTGGAGAGAGTTATACTAGAGTCTCCAGCAGATCCCTGCTATCTAGTTGCCAGAGACTTTATTTAACTCTTCCATTTGAGATCAGTGCTGGCTTGGACAATTGATTGGGACCTCTTTAACTGGGCCAATCACCCAAAGACTTTCCAAAGTGGTACCCTAGGTGTGTGGTAGTGGAAAGGTTTGATTTTGCTTTTCCAATTGTTGCCTAAGGGGGGGTGTGGTGACTTAACTGCTGGTATTTCTTCATAGCTCAGATTTCAATCCAGAGTAACAGATTCTCTAGGGTAAGACAAAGACCAGCTGAAAATAAGACACAGCCACTTAACCCCACCACACCAAGAAGCTCCCCAGTTTTGCAAGCAGTATTACTGTACGGGTCCTTGCAAAACTCTGGGGAAAAGGTACAGACACCAGTCCCTGCTTTCAAGCAAAGGACTGGTCAATCACTACTCCTAGAACTCCCAGCCTAAATTGTTCTTATCTATTCATCCAGCCAAATGGTGTTAAATTAATCATGAGGCGGAATCAATGGAAAAGCTCTGGAAACATGAACAACCAGAGTAGAACAACCCCCCCAAGGAACAATTTGGCAGATACAAGTGAGGATCCTATGCATAAACAGATGGCTGAGATGTCAGAAATTGAATTCAGAATTTGGATTGCAAACAAAATTAATAAAATAGAGGAAAAGTTGGATTTTGAAATTCAAGGTGCATTTCAAAAATTGTATGAAGAAGTCAAGGAATTCAAAGACCAAAGGACCAAAGATTTTGACACATTGAGACAAGAAGTTTCAGCCCTCAAAGATCTGAGAAACGTAGTAGAATTCCTCAGCAACAGAATGGAGCAAGCAGAAGAAAGGATTTCTGACATGGAAGACAAAGCTATGGAATGCTCCGAAACCAACAAAGAGATAGAGAAATGGAAGGCAAAAATAGATCATTCTCTCAGACAGCTCTGGGATAACTCAAAACAAACCAATATACGCCTTATAGGGATACCTGAAACCGATGAAGTGGCATCACAAGGCACAGAGTCTCTTCTTTATGAGATTACAAAAGAATTTTCCAGACATGCCAAGAGATTCTGGAATTCAGATAGCAGACAGTTTCAGAACCCCAGCACGACTCAACCCAAATAAAACATATCCCAGGCACATCATAATTAAGTTCACTAAAGTTAATATGAAGGATAAAATTTTGAAAGCAACCAGATGCAAGAAATCTATAACCTACAAGGGGAATAATATTAGAATAACTACAGATCTCTCTGATAAAACCTTTCAAGGGAGAAGAGAATGGCCATCAACTTTTAAATTCCTAAAACAAAATAACTTTCAACCCAGGATCTTGTATCCAGCTAAACTGAGTTTCATTTATGATGGAGAAATTAAATACTTTAATGACCTCCACATGTTGAAGAAATTTGTCGTAACTAAACCAGCTATCCAGGATATTCTCAGACCTATTCTCCACAAAGACGAACGTAATCCTACCACACAAAAGTAAACTCATCCAGAAACTTTTAATCAAAATCCAACTTCCACAGCGATGAAAGGATTAAAAATGTCCACTACATTTTCTCAAGTTTTATCAATATTTTCAATTAATGTGAATGGTTTAAATTGTCCTCTAAAAAGACATAGGTTGGCTGACAGGATACAAAAACTCAGGCCAGAAATCTGTAGCATACAAGAATCTCACCTTACCTTAAAAGATAAATATAGACTCACTGGTGCGTGTAGCTCAAGCGGCTAAAGCGCCAGACACATACACCAGAGCTGGTGGGTTCGAATCCAGCCCAGGCCTGCCAAACAATGACAACTACAATGCCTCCACCCCAAAATAGCTGGGCATTGTGGCAAGCACCTGTAGTCCCAGTTACGTGGGAGGCTGAGGCAGAAGAATCGCTTAAGCCCAGGAATTGGAGGTTGCTGTGGGCTGTGATGCCACAGCACTCTACATTGGGTGAAGGCTTGAGGCTCTGTCTCAAAAAAAAAAAAAAAAAAAGAAAAAGAAAAGAAAAAAACAAAAGATAAATATGGACTCAAGGTGAAGGGATGGTCACCTATATTCCAGGCAAATGGAAAACACGAAAAAGCAGGTGTACCAATCTTTTTTTTTTTTAATTGAATCATAGCTGTGTACATTAGTTCAATCATGGGGTACAGTGTGCGGGCTTCACATGCAATCTGAGATATTTTTATCAGTCTGATTGACATAACGTTCATGAGATTTTCTCATTTACTATGTGAAAAAATTTTTGATCTGTATTTAGAAGTTTTCTCCTGACCCTTCAAATATGTACCACGCATGTGATCTCACCCTTTGTCCTATCTCCTCCTCTTTCCTCTCTCTCCCCTTTCCCCATCTTCCTGTGCAATAAATGGGTTGTAGCATTCACTTGAGCAATAAAGAATTTGTCTCATATTAGGAGTGTATACATTGAATACTTTTTCTTCCATTCTAGAGATACTTTGCTAAGGAGAACAT